>CM071864.1:1059002-1070398 GCA_036759665.1 Gynandropsis gynandra
AAATCATTATTTATAATTTTTAGATAGAACTAATTTAAATAATTATATTACTAATTTGAATTGATATTTTATAGATATATATATATATATCATAGTTTGGAATTTTTGGATCGAGTACTAATATTTGACAACGCTTAATCATTACAATTAAAATAAAAAGTATAACATAATTATTTAATCAATTTAAATTGTGTTAAATCAAAATAAAATATATAAACAATACTAAGTTGTGTTGATCCATCAGTTTAAATTAAATGAAGAATACGACTGGCCGAAGAACTACGCGGTGTTTCAATCCCAGGTACACGAAACTGGTGCCGTTTTTGGCGGTTTGCCTGTGACTGACACACTCATCGTCGTCACGTGACTGTTTCCTTCATGACTTCTAAGCTTGCCCCACCCTAACCCAAGTATATTTCCCAACGGCTCTTTTTTTTTCTCGTGATTACACCTTACACAATTTTCTTATAAGTTCTAATTTCAATACTCTAATATCTCAAAATGATATTTTATCTTATAAAAAAATTTCGATATATTTTCAAACTCAATCTAAAATTTATATTGAATTAGATTTCATAAAAATAATTTGAACCGATTTCAAAATAATTTCACATTTTAAAAAAATATTTACAGATATTATATTTTTAATAATTAAAAAATTTGACGAAAACAAAGTTGAGAATCAGTCCATTTATATTTATTTTTCTCACATTTTAAAAATTAATATAAATATTGTGATATTTATTGTAAAGGGAATTATTGTGTTACCTTAGTATACCGTGTGACCTTGGATCCCTGCGACTCTTGGACCCCTGCGACCCTTTCAATCCTTTGCGACCCTTGTATTCCTGCGACCCTTTCAACCCTTTGCGACCCTTGTACCCCTGCGACCCTTTCAACCCTTTGCGACCCTTGTACCCCTGCGACCCTTTCAACCCTTTGCAACCCTTGTACCCCTGCGACCCTTTCAACCCTTTGCGACCCTTTTAACCCTTTGCGACCCCTTTCCCCTGCAACCCCTATACCTCTGCGACCCTTGGACCCTTTGCGACCCCTTTCCCCTTGCGACCCTTGCGACCCTTGCGCCCCTGCGACCCTTTACCTCTGCGACCCTTGGACCCCTACGACCCCTTTACCTCTGCGACCCTTTGAACCCTTTGCGACCCCTTTACCATGCGACCCTTGGACCCATGCGACCCTTTGAACCCTTTGCGACCCCTTTCCCATCCGACCCTTGCACCCCTGCGACCCTTTGACCCTTTGCGACCCATTTACCCTTGGACCCCTGCGACGACCTTTGATCCCTTTGACCCAGTGCGACCGTACGACTCTGTGACCCACTCTGTCACCTTTGACATTGCAATAGACCCAAGAGAAACACGAAAAACTCACTATACACACCTGGTTTTTCTGCGGAACGTGCTTAATTGCAAGCTTCTTTGTTGACAACAAAGGATTTCAACCTATTGGCAGCGAATCTGATGCCGATTGCAAGCTACTCTCGCCGAATCTGTTGTGGTGTGGGGGAACAGTAATTTTCGCGCGAGAATTAGAGGTGCTCTAGAGGAGAGAGAAAAAATGTCGTAAAGGGTAACATGGGATTATCAATATTTTAAGGGTAGATTTGAAGTTGAAATTTTTTTTTTCAGCCAAGGGTATTTTTGAAGCACTTTAGCCCTATAGGGATATTTTTGATAATCCCCTATCCAAAGAGTACAATAAATAAAAATATCCGTCTTAAGATATTTATACTAAGCATACCCGTATAAATATATATATATATATTATATGTATATTTGTATTATATATCCGCGTTTTGTTCGGTGAGTTTTTAACAGTTAAATTATTTATGTGAAATTCAAGCTTAAAAGAATTCATGAAAATCATAAACTGATTTCCTAAAGTTTAAAGCTTTTGATTTGGCAAGACGTTAAATATTTAACTTTTTAACTCTGTGTATTAATTGGTATGAATTATAAACTATAAAATAAATAAAAAAGTAAATATCTAAACAACAACTTATACATATGTATTCGTATGTACATGTGTACATGCATGCGTATAAATTTTCGTCTATGTATGTATATACTTTTTTCTATGTACATATGTACATACATATGTATATATTTTCGTCTATGTATGTATATACTTTTTTATATGTACATGTGTATATACTCGCCTATATATGTATATTTATATATATGTGTATATATATGTATATGTGTGTATATACACGTCTATATATGTATTTATGTGTATGTGTATATATATGTATATAAATATGTATTTGTTCATGTTTATATATATATATATATATATGTATATATATGTGGATTTGTGTGTGCATGATAATATATGTACATATGTATATGTGTTTTATATATACATATATATATATATTCATATATATATATATGTCTATATAATATGTGTATATAAATATGGGTATGTATATGTATATCTATATGTCCACACATGTGTATATATTTGTATATATGTATACGTATATGTATATGTTTATGTGATATGTATTTATATATATATATATTCATGTATCTTAAATTTTGTGTATATATCTATTGCGATTGTGCATATATCTCCCGTATCTCTTTCTTTTCCTTACCTTGGTGCTACCATATTTTGGTTTTCCTTATCTTCATGTTTCCTTATTTTATACTTTCCTTTTGTCATAAATCTATGTACTTATAAACACTCTGGTGATTCAATGAAAGGTAAGGGTTTTTCCACAAATCTTGTTAATATCTATATATATATATATATAACGAATTTTATAACAGTACTTAATTTCATATTTAAAACTTTAATCAATTTTATCTTTAAAATTAAGTTTGATTCGACAATTAGAAATACATATAGAAAATTTCAACAATCCAAAAAATGAATCGTCAAAATGCATAATTCGTCTATCATTATAAAATGTCGGTGCGACAATTAACGGTTGAAAATTGAAAAAAAAAACCGTCCAAATTATTATTTATTTCTCACAAGTCAAATTTTTTATACTTTTCGCGCGCCTTTTAATATATATATATAGTTACAACAAATGAACATATACATACATACATATATAGTATATTCACATTTGGGTCAAAATCGGATCGGTTAACGGATAAATAACGGATGTGGTTTTAGGCAGAGTTTTGATAATTGAGGAGGAATAGGATGAAAACTGAAAATCGATGGGGGAATATGATGAGGGTCAAAATCGAGAAGGAATATAATTAAAACATGATTTTCAAAGGGAGAATAGGATGAAAACTAAAAATCGAGAAGAAATAGAATGAATGTCAGAATCGAGGGGAATAAGACTAAAACATGATTTTCAAAAGGAGAATATGTTTTTTTCCTGACTAATATATATACCATCAAATAAATCAAAGATATAAAAAGAAATTGCCATAATTTTTTAACATTTTTTATGGATATGATATTTTGAAAATGTGAACAATTATTTGATAAGTTTTGTTTCTCAAATTCAAAATTTCTGTATGATTGTAAACATTGTTTTAAAAATCGTTATATCTTCGTAGAACGATCGATCAAAATATTCAGGTGGATTAATCAGCGATTAATTAAGTCTAGATATTTTTATAATTTTTTTAATTTAAAATGGAAAAAATATAATTTTCCAATTTTTACAACAAAAAGAAATATCTAATCCACATAATATTAGTCTTACATAATACAATTCTAACATTCCATTTAGATGTTTATTCTCTTTTTATTTCTCGCATTTTCTGGATCAATGAATTATAAAGATTATGCTTCAATTTAACGTCATCATTATTCGATGAGCCCTCTAAAACTTGTAAGAAATTATAAATTATGATTCATCTTATCTTCTTGATTTTTCTCTTTTAAAATGTTATGATTGAATGTATGTAAAATCACTAAAAATAGCGCATCAATTTTCTTTATTTCAACCTATTTAAAGTTTGGAGTACATAAATAGCAAATCATAAATTTTCTATAAATAGTAAAACAACATCGTTTTTCATATCAAAGCATCTATAAAAAATAAATATCAAATTTCTTCTCCTCTGATGGTTTTTTTGAGACGCATTTTTAGGCAATTTTAGTTCTACAATAAAAGGATCACACCCTTCTAAAAAATAATCTCATTTTCTATATATATATATATATATATATATAACTAAATAGTTTCGAAACAAAATTTTCATATTTACCATGATTATGACCATAAAATCATTCGCTCGAATAAAAAAATTTAAATGTTAAAAACTTGCATATATTCACGTATATGTATGTGTTTATCTATGCGTGATTATGTGTTCACAAATTTATAAATACATTTAATATTAAAATAATTATGTTTTCGTTTCAAAATTTATTAATTATTAAAATTATTCTAAAATATTATATATATATATATATATTAGGAAATATAAATATCTATTATGTATAGTTTCCATAAGTGTTTTACCTAGGGTTAAACTTCTCTTGTATATATAGGTCATTCATACGTAATATCACACAAGAATGTTTCTCGGCCGTCGTGCTTTCGTTCGGTTTCCTTTGGCTTATTATGGTATCAGAGCAAGAGATCCAACATTACAGACGTTTGTGATTTCTCGCCTCTGCTTCCCTGACTGTTCTTCTCTATTTTTCGGCTACTCTGCATTATGATGAACTCGACTGCACCATAATCTGGTTCTTCCGATGCTTCCCTTCAGCGTAGGACAATTTCGCCATATGACCTGTCCTCTACGGATCATCTTGGACTTGTGCTTACACAGACACAATTACAGGGTGCAATTAACTACGATGAATGGGCTAAGGATTTGCGTATGGCTTTATGCTCTCGTAAGAAATGTGGCTTTGTTGATGGATCGTTACTCGTCCTGCGGTTGATTCTTCTTATCTCGAGGATTGGTGGACAAATAATTCTTTGGTAGCTTCCTGGTTCGCAACACCATTAAGGCGTGGGTCCGTTCCCAAATCGAACATTTTGAGATAGCAAAGGAGTTGCGGGACGACATTAAGGAGAATTATTCCATCTCGAATGGACCACGTGAACAACGTTTGATGTCTGAATTGTCACTTTGTCGGCAGAAAGGTTATTCCGTCTCGGACTACTATGCCAAATTGAAAAAATTGTGGGACAAAATTGCCTCTTATGGTCCGATTGTCTCTTGTGAATGTGGTCAATGATCGTGCAATATTCGACAAAAGCTCGAACAACGACGTGAACGCCTTAAGGTTCATCAATTTCTTATGAGTCTCGACGACTCGACGTATGGCATTGTCCGTTCACAGATACTTGCACAAGACATGTTTCCCCCTGTTAGTCGTGTTTTTTATATAGTGGCTCAGGATTAGAGTTCGCGTCTAGTTTCTCTCGAAAAGGAGGCACGTGAGGTTGTTTCCTTTGTGGCTCAAGCTTCGCATCTATCTCCTCGGATAGACACTCGTGATTGCTCTGTTTCGTGTACCTACTACGGCCGCAAGGGACACCTAGTTGAATCGTGTTTCCAGCGTAATGGTTATCCTGACTGGTGGCTAGATCGTGCTCGGTGTCAAGGTCGTGGGGGTCGCGGACGTAGTTCCTCCTCTAGTGGTCGAGGTCGTGGATTCTTTGTTCCTAAGTCTACATCTTCCGCGAATGCTGTGTGTATTGTTCCTGTGAGTTCCGGTATTGTCGTTGCTGTTTCCTCGACAGATTCTCAACCCACAATTCCGGGACTCAGTACAACACAATGGAACAAACTCCTTAATTTGCTGTCTGATTCTTCTTCGACATGTGACGCCATGACTGGTAAGTCGTTACCTCATTATTGGATTCTTGATACGGGTGTGTCTCGACACATGACAGGGAGTTCTGCAGTCCTTTATGATGTTCACACCATTAATCCGTGTTTAGTCACTCTTCCGAATGGACACATGGCCCTTGCGACTCAACAGGGCTCAGTTTTCTTGTCTCCTGGTTTTTTCTTGACTAATGTCCTTCTCGTTGATGGTCTACAGGGCAATTTGGTGTCGGTTTCCCAATTGATCGACCATCAAAATTGCTTTCTCACGTTTACTAATGACAAATGTACTATTCAGGACCTCACTTCGAAGAAGGTAATTGGTGAGAGTATTCAATGAGAGGGACTCTACTTCTTTCGGTATTCTTCAGTTACGACTTCGGTTCACACAGCCTCCGACGTCTCTCTGGAGCTTTGGCATAAGCGGTTGGGTCATGCCTCAAGAGCGGCACTTGCGTTATTACCAATATTGAATTCTTCTTCGTTTAATATTGAGAATAAAGTGTGTGATACTTGTTACCGCGCGAAACAAACTCGTGATGTTTTTCCGATCAGTGATAATAAAGCTTTCGGTTTTTTGAACTTATTTATTGTGATTTGTGGGGTCCTTATCGGACCATGACATCTTCGGGCGCTCGTTACTTCTTGACTATTGTGGACGACTTTTCTCGTGGACTTTGGTTGTATTCCGTTACTGACAAGTCCGATGTCTCTACAAAACTGAAGAATTTCCTATCATTTGTTGAACGTCAGTTCGAGTCTAAGGTGATCACGGTACGTAGTGACAATGGATCTGAATTCATGGCTCTTACTGATCATTTTCAGACCTTGGATATTGTTCATGAAACCTCCTGTGTTGCTACACCTCAGCAACGGGCGGGTTGAACGAAAGCATCGTCATCTCCTTAACGTTGTTTGTGCTCTTCGTTTTCAGGCCACCTTACCTATTGATTTCCGAAGAGAATGCATTCTTACTGCAGGATATATCATAAATCGCACTCCGACTCGACTTTATCACGAAAAGTCTCCGTTTGAGGTTCTATATGGTCGTCCCGCTCCGCTTGGACATCTTCGGGTTTTTGGCTCTCTCTGTTATGCTCATAACAAAGATACTCACGACGACAAGTTTGCTAGTCGCAGCCGGAAGTGTATCTTTCTTGGTTATCTGTTTAGTAAGAAGGGCTGGAGGTTATTTGATTTGGAAAAACATGATTTCTTCGTTTCTCGGGATTTTGCGTTCCATGAACATGAGTTCCCGTATGCCATGTCTGCTTCTTTGCCGATGCCTCTGTCGCGTCCTGCTCCGTGTCCTGCGGGTTCTATTGATATGTGCTTCTTTGAGGAGGATTTTTCTGCATCCGCCTCTGCTACAGCTCCTGCCACCTCGTCGTCCTCTGTCTCCTCAGAAAATCATGCTTCTCATACCCATGTTTCTCCTGTTGAAACAGAATCCGTGGTTGTTAATGTTGTCCCGGTTTTTGATGCTATCTTGCCGGTATCTTCGCCACCTCCGAGGACAAGGGGGGACATGCTGTCAGTTCTTCTTTTGGAGATAATCTGTCGTCTGCAGCCATGGGTCGCGGTTATCACCCAAAATTTCCTTCTACTCGGCTTAAAGACTTTGTGGCGTCTACTGTAGTCACGTCTCCCGCCGGTCCTGCAGAGTCCTCTTCCCCGTCCTCCGCATCACGCTCCCTTTATCCTTTGGTTAATTATATCGTCTATGAAAAGTTCTCTGATTCTCATCGCACGTTCCTTGCTGTTGTTTCCACTGCAGTTGAACCCCGCAATTCTCGTGAAGCAGTGCAAGATCCTCGTTGGCGAAAGGCTATGAAAGTCGAGATCAGTGCACTAGAGGCTAATGGGACTTGGACCGTCAAACCCTTACTTCAGGATAAAACCCCAATTGGATGCCAATAGATTTATAGAATCAAGTACAAGGCTGATATATCTATCGAGCGTTACAAAGCACGTCTTGTGGTTTTAGGCAATCGACAAGTTGAAGACGAGGATTACTCTAAAACATTCTCTCCTATGGCCAAGATGACGATGGTGAGGGTCTTTCTTGCGGTAGCGGCAACGAGACGTTGGGAACTTCATCAGATGGATGTTCAAAATGCATTCCTTCATGGCGACCTCACTGAAGAGGTGTACAAGTGTTTTCCTCCGCGCTTTAGCCCTCCCAATGACACAGGTGTCTGTCGCTTGCGAAAGTCTCTCTATGGACTAAAGTTGGCGCCTCGTTGCTGGTTTGACAAGCTCTCCACTGCTCTTAAGGATTATGGTTTCCTTCAATCATACTCCGATTACTCGCTTTTCACACTTTCTAAGAACGGTGTGCTTCTTAACATCCTAGTGTATGTGGATGACTTAATCATTTCTGGCAATTCATCTTCGGCCATTCAAAAGTTTAAGCACTACCTCAGTACATGCTTTCATATGACGGATCTTGGCTCTCTCAAGTATTTTCTAGGCATTGAGGTGGCTCGGAACTCGGAAGGTGTTTACTTGTGTCAAAGAAAGTATGCTCTCGATATAGTGTCTGAAACGGGACTTTTGAGATGCAAACCAGCTACACATCCGCTTGAACAACATTATCAACTAGCCATCTCCTCGGCGCCACTTCTTACGAAACCTGTTCGGTATCGACGACTTGTAGGACGTCTAGTCTATCTCACTGTGACTCAGCCGGACCTTACTTATGCGGTCCATATATTGGCACAATTCATGCAAAATCCTACCACCGACACTTTGAGGCGGCTCTTCGGGTGGTCCGGTATCTCAAAGGAACGGTCGAGCAAGGTATTCTTCTTCGATCCGATTGTGATCTTCAACTTTATGGCTGGTGTGACACTGATTGGTCAGATTGTCCTTCGTCTCGAATGTCTTTGACGAGTTGGTTTGTTCAACTTGGTACGTCGCCAATTTCTTGGAAGACAAAGAAGCAACCAACACCGTCTAGATCCTCCGCCGAGTCTGAATACCGTTCCATGGCTGCTGTGACGTGCGAGCTCTTGTGGCTTAAAGCTCTTCTCAAATGATTGGGGTGTATCATGAACGTCCGATGGACGTCTTCTGTGATAGTCAAGCCGCCATTCACATTAGTACCAACCCGGTGTTCCACGAACACACCAAACACATCGAGGTTTTTATTGTCGCGAGCTCATCTAGTCAAAGGCAATATTCGACTACGTCATGTTACTACTACGAATCAACTCGCGGACATATTCACCAAGGCCTTTCGGGACAACGGGAATTCGAAACGCATTTCTCCACAAGTTGGGCGGTATTAGGAAATATAAATATCTATTATGTATAGTTTCCATAAGTGTTTTGCCTAGGGTTAAACTCCTCTTGTATATATAGGTCATTCATACGTAATATCACACAAGAACGTTTCTCGACCGTCGTACTTTCGTTCGGTTTCCTTTGGCTTATTAATATATATATATATATATATATATTACCAAAGATTACGATGGAAGAACTCATTCCAAAGTTTCTAATTTTAAATTTCTAGATTTACTATTGAAAATTTTCATTCAAAGACGAAATTACGAACATTTTTATAATTTATTTGTGATTTGTTTCTATTTAAGACAATTACAAAGTGATAGATGTGGTCCAATGGGGAAGAACAACGTGTATCATAAGTTTATAAAAACAATAATTATTTTTGTCCAATATTTAAGGGAAAGATGAATAAAGATCTAACCTAATGGTATAGCCTATTTAAAGACTCATAATATAGTCGAGAAAATATCACTTTGGCTTCAATTCTTACAATCACGAAAACACATTCCTCTTATAGAAATGTGGATAATAAGCATTTTGGTTTCTTTGCTTCTTATAAGCATCACACGATGGATTTACAATTGGAGAAACCCTAAATGCAATGGAAATCTTCCTCCTGGTTCTATGGGTTTATATTAGGATTGATTATGTATAAGGGTTTATTTGTAATTATGCTTAGTCGTATTAGGGTTTGTTACGTTTTGTATATTCTATTTAAACCGGGTTTAGACCTAATAATACACACACGAATTCATTCTATTTTGGCATGGTATCAGAGCCTTAATCGTCTAAACGTTCTTTTAATTTTTTTTTCCGACCGCCGCCGCTTTTAGCCGCCGCCGTCGTTCGAATTTTCCGACCGCCGTCGCGATTATTCGCCGCCGCCGTCGTACTACTATCCTTGCCGCCGTCGCCGCAGCTGTTCCCTGCCGCCGCCGCCGCCGTCGCCGCCGCTGTTCCTGCGCACCGTCGTCTTCTGCGCATCGTCTTCTACGCACCGTCCGCTGCAAAATCCCGTCGACCTTCGCGTCGATCTGTTTCCCGTCGACCTTCTCGATCTGTTTCCCGTCGACCTTCGGTTGTTTTTGTTTCCCGTCGAGAACTGCGCAGTTCTCGATCTGTTTCCCGTCAACCTTCTTGATCCTTCCCGTCGACGTCGCGCAGTCCTCTGTCCTCCGCAGAATCTCCGCTTCGTTTCCCCTCGTCGACGCGTCGTTCCTCCGCACTCTGTTCTCTGTGGGTCGTCTTCTTCGCGCAGGTCCGAGTTTTCTGCAGATCCGGGTTTTTCGTTGTTCCGCCCAGGTCCGCAGTTCCGCAGTTTCGCGCAGGTCCGAGTTCTTCGCGCAGGTCCGAGTGATCTGTGGGTCGTCTTCTTCGCGCTGCCCTGTTCCGCGTCGACTGCGCTCTACCTGCCCTGTTGACCGCGCTCTACCTCGCATCGCCGCCGTCGTTCTGCCTTGCATCGCATCGCATAGCCGCCGTTCTGCCTCGCGCTCTTTCTCGCGCTCGCCCGTGTTCTGCCTCGTGCTCGCCGTCGATTTGAGTTGCCGACGTGTGGCGACGATTTGGGTTGTCGAGCTCTCTGCTTGGGCGCCATTAAAGACGGTGTGAAGTGATTTAAAAAAATTAAGAATAAATAAAAAAAAAATAATAAAAGAGAAAATAAAAAAAAAGATTAAAATATATATATATATATAAAAACCTAAAAGTGAATAATTTCTCTGCTGATCCGCGCGTGCATACTGTCTCGATCCGAGAATTTTCCTTCGCACTTGTCCTGTCCGCTGATTCGCCGATCAGTCGATCCGAGGATTCATCGCTGGTCACATGGCTTTCCAGCCAGGTGTAGCCGACGCTCAGACGTCTGGTGCTGCCGCTGTTCAGCCGGCTGTCGCACAGCCGCCGCACGTCGGTGCGACTTATACTTTAGGTTCTCCATATTACCTGCATCCGTCGGAAGGGGTGGGTACTGTACGCGCGAATGCAGCTCGTGTTGTAGACGCAGCCCCGGAATCGAAGTCCAATCACGATCTTGATCGCACTGTTATGCCAGGTTTCAATGACGAGCAGTGGTCTACCTTGCTGTCATTGCTCAAGGTGAAACCATATGGGTCTGATGATACTCAGTCTGGTAAGACAGATTACACTGAATATATTTTGGATTCAGGAGCATCTCATCATTTGACAGGAAATTTACATTCCTTAGTCAATGTTTCGCCGATTACTCCCGGTCCTATTGGTTTGCCTAATGGTGATTGCACTATGGCTACGCATACGGGTGATTTATTGCTTGGCAGCTCGTTTTATCTTCAC
>CM071864.1:1076503-1131456 GCA_036759665.1 Gynandropsis gynandra
AAATACCTGGTACTTTGACTTTGACAGTGCACGGCACATGACAGGTAACAAAGATTTACTGTCAAATTTTGTTGAAATAAAGAATGCAGGGAGTGTAGTGTTTGGAGATGGAGATGAAGGAAGAATTCTCGGCAAAGGAGATCTTGTATCACCAGGACAGCCAACTCTAACAAATGTTCAATTTGTTGCGGGCTTAACAGCTAACTTGATCAGCATCAGTCAGCTCTGTGATAGCAATCACCAGGTTAAGTTCACTAACAAGGAATGTTTAGTCTTAGTTATGGACAACAAGTGTGTGCTTACAGGATCGCGATCTTCAAACAACTGTTATGTATGGACTGAAGATAAGGCGTGTTTTAAAGCTAAAGCAAATGCACTATCATTGTGGCATCAGCGTCTAGGACACGTAAACTACAGATCCTTGGTGAAACTGTCAGACTCTGCTGCTGTAAGAGGTATACCTAAGCTTAAGATAGATAAATCTGAAATCTGCAAACCATGTCAGCTAGGTAAACAAATTAAAGTTCACCACAAAAGAATGCCTGAAGTAAAGACCGAAAAAATCCTGGAGTTGCTACACATGGACTTGATGGGTCCGATGAGAACAGAGAGTTTCGGAGGAAAAAGATATATCCTTGTCATTGTAGACGATTTCTCTAGATATACTTGGGTGAAGTTTTTGCGAGAAAAATCAGAAACATTTGAGCTATTTCATTTCTTATTTCTGCAATTGAAAAATACCAAAGGCTGCATTGAGCGTATCAGGAGCGATCATGGAAAGGAATTCGAGAATGACATTTTCAACAAATTCTGTCAAAAACATGGCATCATACACGAGTTTTCAGCACCAAAAACGCCACAGCAAAATGGAGTTGTCGAAAGGAAGAACAGAACATTACAAGAAATGGCACGAGCAATGCTTTATGGAAAATCTATCTCCATTCGATTCTGGGCTGAAGCGGTAAATACGGCATGTTATATCATAAATCGTGTATATCTTCGGCCAGGTATGTCAAAAACTCCATACGAGCTCTGGAAAGGTAAGAGTCCAAATTTAAGTTATTTTCACATATTTGGGTGCACTTGCTACGTACTGAATGATAGAGAATGTCTTGGAAAATTTGACGCCAAGAGTGACGAAGGAATTTTCCTTGGTTATGGAAATAACACCACTGCTTTTCGAATTTTTAATTTAAGAACAAGAAAAGTAGTTGAATCAGTAAATGTTGTGTTTGATGAAGATCATTCTACTGAATGTGCTATTTTCCCTTTCTCGACAGGAACTGTAGAAGAACAGTCAGATTCACTACAGGATCATTTAAGTGCACCTACTGACCATCACATGATAGAAAGTGAGACAGACGGAGATGTTTCAGAACATGAGAGCCCTCGTACAAATGTTGAGCAAATTACGGTACACAGAAATCATTCTATAGAGGATGTCATTGGTAATCTTGAGGATGGAATACGCACGCGAAATAAACCACGTATAAACTATCACGATATGGTAAAATTTGCATGTTTTACATCACAAATAGAGCCAAAGAATGTTCGTGATGCGTTAGATGATGAATCCTGGATTAAGGCAATGCATGAAGAACTAGAGAAATTTGTTAGAAATGATGTTTGGACCTTAGTTCCTAGACCTTTACATTTGAATGTGATAGGCACGAAATGGGTATTCAAAAATAAAACAAATGAGCAAGGAGAGATTGTCCGAAATAAAGCTAGGTTAGTTGCACAAGGTTACACTCAAGTAGAAGGAGTAGACTTCGATGAAACCTTTGCTCCGGTGGCTAGACTAGAATCAATTCGACTATTGCTCGGTGTTGCGTGTTTCTTTGGATTTAAACTGTTTCAGATGGATGTAAAGAGCGCATTTCTCAACGGCATACTTCAAGAGGAAGTATATGTTGAACAGCCTAAAGGATTTGAAGATCCACATAATCCAGATCACGTTTACAAGCTCAAGAAAGCCCTGTACGGATTGAAATAAGCACCTCGTGCGTGGTATGAAAGGCTCACAAGTTTCCTTGTACAGAATGGATACAAAAGAGGGGGAGTCGATAAAACTTTATTCATTCATAATTCAGATGGCATCTTATTGGTTGTTCAGATTTATGTTGATGACATAGTCTTTGGTTCGAAATCGCAGGAAAAGGTAGAATGGTTTGTGGAAACCATGAAGAGAGAATTTGAGATGAGCATGTTTGGAGAGCTAAGCTACTTTCTTGGATTACAAGTAAAACAACTTAATGATGGGTTGTTCATCTCTCAAAGCAAATACGCCAGGAATCTGGTAAAGAGATTCGAACTGGATCAAAGTAAGTCAGCCAGTACACCAATGTCGACAACAACAAAACTGACAAAGGACACAGATGGTGAAGATGTTAAGGTTAAGCTATACCGAAGTATGATTGGTAGTCTATTGTATCTTACTGCAAGTAGACCTGATTTATGTTTAAGCGTAGGGATCTGCGCCAGGTACCAAGCTAAACCAAAGAAATCCCACTTGCTTGCTGTTAAACGGATTATCAAATACGTCAAAGGTACTGCAGAGTATGGGTTATTGTATTCCAAAGATACTAATTGCGAACTTGCAGGTTTTAGTGATGCCGATTGGGGCGGAAATGCAGACGATAGGAAAAGTACTTCCGGGGGTTGTTTCTTTTTAGGAAACAATCTGGTTTCATGGCACAGCAAAAAGCAGAACTCAACGTCACTCTCTACTGCTGAAGCTGAGTATATTGCCCTAGGAAGTTGTTGCACTCAATTGCTATGGATGAATCAAATGCTCACGGATTATGGTATACAATCTCGAACTTTTACTGCATGGTGCGATAATACTAGTGCAATTGATATCTCAAAAAATCCTGTTCAACATTCTAGAACGAAACACATAGAGATAAGGCATCATTTTTTAAGAGAAAAAGTTGAACAAAAGCAAATGAACGTTGAATATGTCCCTACGGAACGTCAGCTCGCAGATATTTTCACAAAACCTTTGGACTTAAATCGGTTTATTTCTTTGAGAAAATCTCTTGGTGTATGTTAAGTGCACTTAAAACCACACTTACTCCTCTGACAAACTTTTACGCAGTTCTATGCAAAAAATTAAATTTGTGTTTGTCATGAGTATATGCTCGGGTCTAAGTTGGGAAGAAATTCAGTTTCAGTTATAACGTCCTATGACACAAAGCCACAAATCGTGCTTAAATACTCCTCTATGCATTCATAAGAGTATACCTAAATAAAGGTAGTCAAGGAGCTTGTTATATGAACAAAAGAATGTCAAAACAACGTCCTAGAAGCTGTGATGGAGTACTTAAAAAAAAGGAGAAAATAAATAAAAAAATGATGATGAAGAGTAACAGATTGTCTTAAGTGAAGAACACATTTCTTTAAGTGTACTTAAATATTCAGTCGTTCACAGTTCTTGGCTAACTCTTCATGTCTTTGTTTCTGTTTTAGAAACCATTCATCATGTCTTGTGTCAAGATTTAAAAAGCAAACAATACACACTTAAGTTTTTTTTAACCGGCGGTTGATTTTTAATGTGATGGGATGTTTGTGGGCTGATGTGAGTGGGCATTAAAATTCAAAAACTTTTTCTAAAAACTGCTGACGGTTTTCTGTAACTGCACACCTTTTAATTCGGTTCATCTTCCCCATTTGAGTGCATTTCAGAAACCCTAACATACTCTTCTCGAGAAAAAGAGTGCGATTTCTCCATTTTGCAGACAAAAATTCTTCCCAAAAATGCAGACACGAAGTGCAGCTCCTTTTGGCCTTTCACTGAATGACTCAATCGTAGTCGACGGCAAAGAAGTCAAACTGAAGGACCTTGTGTTTACTCGAAATCCACCGCGAGTGAATGGTCGCCGATACAAGGTCATGGCGACAAAGTTCTTTGCTCCAAACAAACGACAGAATATGCGCCCTGAAGCCTCTCCACTAGTTCATCTCCGTACTCATCTGGATAGTGACATCAGAGTACCCGTCGACCCGGTTATTCAGACGAATCCACCAACATTGTCGTCTGAACCTGGAGATGCGACTACATCAGAACGACCTCCTAGTCCTACTCCTGTTCCAGTCCAGTCTAGTCCTGTCACCGCTCCTTCCGCCAGTCCAGAACCATCAAATCACCCGAAATCGCCGGAACCTGAACGCAACATTCCGGTATCGGAAACGCAATCCCCTCAGGCTTCACGAAGAGGTACACCTATTTCTGTTTCCGAGGCTTACTCTCAAAAATTTTACAAGGAATCATATAAGAGTAGGTTTTGGACATTAAAGGAGAGGGAAATTTTTTCTGAAAAGGGGTTAAGTGTTCAACAATTTCAACACTTATCTGTTTGGAATAAGATAGTTGAAAGAAAGCTGACGAGCACAGTTACTACTGTGACTCCAATTTGTAAGGATTTGGTGTACGAGTTCTATGCAAATCTGTCTCCCGAAATTGAAAACTTCGGCTCCGCTCAGTTTGGCACCACGTATGTGCGTGGTAATGTTCTGAGGTTCAGTGCGGAAGTCATCAATGACTTCTTGGGTACTCCGAATACGGAAATTACTAGGAGTAAAGAACTGCAGCTAGACTTGGACATGGACATTGTTGTAAAGGAGTTGACAGAGGGCAGGCTAAGTTCTTGGTCTGGGCAAATTCCGAACTCCAAACTGCAATGGGAGTATGCCTTGCTGAACAAGATTTCCCGAACTAATTGGATTCCGAATAAGAAGTCGGATGCTATTAGGTAAAACACTGCAGTATTCCTTTACTACGTGAAGAATGATATTCCCATTAATTTTGGGAAGGTGTTTTTGGACGTCATAATTGGCCTTGGATTATCAAATTCCACCAAGTTCATTCTTCCATTTCCTTGCCTAATCTAGAACATCTTGGTCCAACAAGTGCCTGATATAATCTGCAAATCTGAACCCCGGGAAAACACTCCGTCATGGATCATATTAGAGAAGCGTTACATGGCCAAGATGTCGTCGGCATCAACTGCTGCATCCTCGAAGAGCAACTTAGTTCAGGAACTTAAAGACCTTCGCAGAACTGTGTCAGACACCCTGAGCGACATGCTTCGCAAGATAGATGTTCTCATCTTGCGTTCCCAGAGTAATCAAGAGCCCTTATTTTTGCTATGTCATGTGTTTTAGTTTATGTTGTGACTAATTTGTTTGAAATCTTATCACATAAACAGGGGGAGACATACAACGGGAAGACGTAGCAGAGGAAGAAACAGAGGTTGAAGAGATTCAGGAGGAATCTTCTTCAAGGAGGAACAAAGGAAAAACAAAGAGAACCTGATCTATTTCACTGTTTTTTAAGTGCACTTCAAAGACATTTGATTAAGTGTACTTAATGACTTTTATTTTCCTATGCTTGATGACTTGGACTAGGGTGTTAAACTTCGTACTATGATATGCGTGGATGTTTTTACTGCAATATTTTGAATTTCTTGTGTTTCTAACGATTAGGTGTTTTTGTGATAAGAATTCAAAAAGGGGGAGATTGTTAATGCAGTAAAAATTGGATCGAGTTTTATGTATATTGTTTCAGGTGGTTGAGAACATTGAGGGAGTTTGAATTTAAATTGAAGAAGGCTGGAACGAGTCAACTAGAAGATCAAGGAGAAGAATAAGGAACGAATTGAATCGACCGGATTCAAAGCTGAAGATTTTCAGCATAACGGCGCGGCTGAAGACCCGGAGGTGGTTGCTGAGCTGTGAGAAAGGCAGATAAATTGATCTGAAATCAAGAATGAAGATCAACGAGTCTGTGAAGTATCTGGGGAGTGAACGAAACAAAGAACAGGAAAGTTCAGAGTTTTAGGTGCACTTAAATAGATACTGGGTTGAAAGGGAAACAGTTATGAGTTGTATTTACACGTCTAACTCAGGGGGAGTTATCCGTGGAAATATTTAGTACATTGTAGAAAACAACAAGTGTACTTAAAGATTGACAAGTAAATAAACATATACTGTTTGATATTTTCTAGTCCGATTGATTATTTGCTTATTAGTCATCTTCTACAAGATTTCATATATATATATATAAATCATATACGACAAGGAATGATATAGAAACGATCATTCTTTAGATAAGTGTTATCTTATACATATTTTTTGTTTGTTCCGTCTTTTATTATATCTAAAAAGTGTATTTTGGTACTCTCATTCTCATTATAATGATAAAATAATGCTTTTAACGAAATTATTACTCTTGAATTAATATCAAGGGTTATTATCAATGATTAACATTGTTGCAATTCGGATATGTTATGTTGTGTTGTTCTAAATCAACTAGAATGTTAATTATAGATTGATATATATATATATATATATTGTTTGAATAACATGTAACTTTTAAGTTAGTTTTCGATTCAGTTAGATCCAAATCTATATTTGACAAGTTTGTAAATTTTTTTTTGTTTCGAACCATGCAGGTATGGGCCAATCTTCAAGACTAGTCTAGTAGGGAAATCATTTATCATATCCACAGATGCTGAGTTTAATAATTTTGTGTTCCAACAAAAGGGACAACTATTCGAGAGTTGTTATCCTGAAACTTTTAATGAGATCTTGGGAAGGCAAAATCTTAGTTGTTTACATGGTTTCATGTTCAAATACCTCAAAAACATGGTTTTGAACTTCCTTGGCCATGAAGGTCTCAAAAAGATGCTTCCCGAAATGGAAAATGTTGCACGTAGAAAGTTAGAGTTTTGGTCGTCTCAAGATTCAATTGATGTTAAAAATGGAACTGCAAACGTAAGCTTTGGTAATAAAGATTTTTTATTTATATAAAAAATTAGGGATTTCTAATTTTTTATGCTAATTAACATGAATCGGTGGATCTTTTTGTTTATCAGATGATATTTGGTTTCACCGCTAAAAGGTTGATAAGTTATGATCCAAAAAAGACCTCAGAGAATCTAAAGAAAAACTATGATGCATTCATTAAGGGTTTGCTCTCTTACCCTTTGAACATTACGGGTACAGCTTATCACAGATGTTTAAAGGTTAATCATCAATTATACTACAAGATTCTATCTTTCCAAGTCATACATATACTATATGCTATCATATGGCACTAATGGTTTAAATGTAATTCCAGGATAGACAAAAGACAATGAAAATTCTGAAGAATATCCTTCATGAGAGACTCGCGAATCCACGAAAAAACCCTAACGACTTTTTTGATTGTGTCATTGAAGAACTCCAGAAACAAAAGCCAATAGTGACAGAAGAAATTGCATTAGATTTAATATTTGTCATGCTTTTTGCTGCCTTCGAAACAACTTCCATGGCTTTAACTTTAGCGATCAAATTCCTCTCAGACGACCCTACGATGTTGAAGCGTTTAAGGGTTAGAAAAGAATTCGTTACTTTATAAACCCTTTGAAACAAAGGCTAAATCACATAGAAACCCCTAAACACCTCTGGATTTCTAAATTCTTCTCTGAACTTAGCAAAATGCACAAAATTTCTTGAACTAACCAAATAGTATCTTAAAACATCCGAACTATTTCCCTAAAGCTTATGTGGCATGGGAAAGTTTGGAAAGATCGCTATGAAGTTGCGACGTTTTAAAATAATATTTTGTTGGTTCAATAAGTTTTGCGCATTTAGTTAGGATCAGAGAGATTATGAGAAATCCAAAGATGATCAAGAGATTTCTAAAAGAATTAGCCTAAAACAAATAAACAAACTTTTTGTTTCTCCAATAAAAAATTTTAAAAATATATATTTTTTTTTGTTTTCGGTAGGAAGAGTATGTTGCTATTCTAAATAATAAGGAAGATCTCGACTCAGGACTTACTTGGAAAGAATACAAATCAATGACTTATACATTACATGTAAATCAAGAAATTATTATGTTGTATTTTTCTATCACATTAACTATAACATGATCATGGCTTCATTATATTTTATTGAACCATTCTAAATTCTTAAAATTACTTTTTGATTAAGTTAAACTTAAATCCATTTTCCATAAAAAAACAATAAACATTGCAAGTATATTATGCATAATAAACATAATTTCACTAATTAAAACGTTAATTTAAACGCAGTTTATAAACAAAACGGTCAGATTGTCGAATATAGTTCCAATAATTTTCAGAAAAGGGTTGAAAGATATCCAGTATAAAGGTATGTAAACAAGATGAAGAATACACGATTTTAATTTACTTATATGTCTCTAATTATATATATCTAATTATATATATATATACCTCATGATATATATATATGATAAAAAAATTGGCTATGATGATGCAGGCTATACCATTCCAGCAGGTTGGGGAGTAGCTGTTTGTCCTCCTGCTGTTCATTTGAATCCATAAATATATGAAGATCCTCTTGTTTTCAACCCTTCTAGATGGGAGGTGGGCTTAACTTCTTACAACTTTATACTGTTTTTATTCTCAAATTAAAATATAAATTCATACTAAAATTCCAAATAAGGCAAGTGGATCCATTCATACTAAAATTCCAAATAAGGCAAGTGGATCCATTCATATTTTTGTTTTTGTTTGTTATTTATCTGTGGGGATGAAATTCGATTTAATTTCAAAATTTTATGATATATTTAAAAATGTTTTGAAACAACATTTTATATAAAATATATCACATGGTTATGTTTCAACACGAAAAACATGATAATATACATGTAATATAAATACGAAATCATAGTTCATATGTTTATGCAAGATTCTCGTAAAACTAATTGAAGTAGGGCGGCCAATCCGGTTTTTAGTTTGTATTTCTCGGGTTTCGGTTCGGGTTCCTCGGTTTTGAAAAATTGAACCCGAATGTTTTTGGTCCGTGTTTAGTTTAGGTTCGGGTTGTTCGGGTTCAAAAGAATTGGATCTAAAATAACTCAAATTACATTTAGATATTTGGGTTCTTCGAATAGTTCGGGTTTTTCGTTTTTTTAAGTTATTCGGGTTGATTTGGGTTTTTAAGTTTTAGGATTCTTTGGATATTCGTTTTTTAATATAAAAAATAAAAATATCAAATATAACATATATATATATAAGAAAATCTACTAGTATTTTTTAGTATTTCTACATTTTTTAAAAAATTTAAATAAATTATATTATTTTTATTTTTTAAATTGGGTTGTTCGGATTTTTCGGGTTTTATCCAAACCCGAATCGGACTGATCCGAATCCGAACGGATTCTGAAATTTGAATCCATATGGGTTCTTAAGGTAATCCGTATTCGAAACGATTCAGGTTGTTCGAATCGGTTCGGTTCGGATCGGTCTGAATAATCCGGATTAAACACCTCTAAATTGAAGCTCTAGTTTTTTGAAATAGAAATAAAGACGAGATTATACGTAATAGGGATCGGGATACAATCACGCATCAAAGCATTTCATGGCATTTGGCGGAGGTATAAGGCTATGTGTGGGGACAGATTTTGCCAAACTGCAAATGGCAGTATTCCTTCATTGCTTGGTCACAAAATATAGGTTAAAAACAATTCCGTATTATGTTAAATTATCCTTTTCACGAACTAACGATAGAAACTTATACGATATTATCGAAAAAAATTGTAGGTGGAAAGAAATCGGAGGAGGAGAAATACTTCGATGCCCTGGATTACAAATCCCAAATGGTTATCGTATTCGACTCGAGAGCAATTAATCAAGATTATATCCTTTCAAGGTTGATAAATAAATGGAGTTTGCTTTTAAATGTAAAAGATTATAAATAAAAGTAACTTATTATTCTACAATAAGTTGTAAGCCTAAGTTTCTTAATCTTCTATAATAATTATATTGTTGTAATTAGGATATGTGTTTGATAATTTCTCTCGTTTATTTGCATAATACATCTTTATAAATTCAGAAGAAAATCAATTGAATGTCTCTCATTCAAATAAACTCGAATTTAGATATAATGTGTATTTATATTTTTTTTTTGAACAAAGAAATTACCCTATAGATGTATTGATGCTTTCAAGTGTTATTGAGGTTCAAAATGAATGTTATATAATTTTAATCTGAAATTAGTTTTCGTTTCGTTATTAATCTATAAACTTTAATCCATAAATTGGGTTTTTGTTTATGCATATTTACATTCAATTATCTTAATCTTAACAAATAAGAGATAATTTCTAACAAGATTACACACAATTAAGTAATGATAAAAAAACTTGAAATAAGACATGAAATTCTTGTATGAAAAAAAGGGAAGAAAATAGAAATAAAATTAACATGTCCATTTAGAAGTAGGAACACAACTAAGGTAATGACACCATTTGCAATGTGTATTCCCATTCTCTCCTTTGAAAAGCATCACTAACCCCACAGTTAACCTGTCCTCACAAAATAAAAAATAAATAAAAAATAAAAAATCAGATTATTTTTTGTTTTTCAAAATAATTTCATTACCTTTACGCCTCATTGTATGAATTAACTCATTTTAGATACAAAATTTTAAATATTTATACATATTTATAAGCAAAATATATAGGGACAAGGATATTGAACTAACTCATTTTAGATAAAAAAATTTAAATATTTATACATATTTACAAGCAAAATAATTTCATTACCTTTATGTCTCATTGTATGAATTAACTCATACTGAACTAACTCATTTTAGATAAAAAATTTTAAATATTTATACATATTTATAAGCAAAATAATTTCATTACCCTCATTGTGTGAATTAACTCATTTTAGATAAAAATTCTAAATATTTATATATATTTATAAGCAAAATATATAGGAACAAGGATTTATTGTATAGTATATCTTACCCGAGGACGAGTAAAACGGCGGCGACAATGAAGAGACCGTACTGGCAAACGTTGTACTTTGGTTTGGTACGGACACCGTAGGTTGAAATACGAGATTCTTCCCAACCAAACTGCGGCCGTACAAGCAAGACAAATCCGAGGAGAAATCCCGTCAAGAATCCTCCGATGTGGGCGAAATTGTCCACACGAGGAAGCATACCGAGTCCCAAATTAATGGCGATGATGAACAAGAGCGTTACCAAAGCAGCGGCCTATAAAACAATGTCGTATATGTAATGAAAAATCGTAACTAAACATCTTTAAGGTAATGAAAAATCGCAACGAAACAACATCTAAAACGATATCTTAAACGGGTCTTGTTACACTATAAGAAAATTTGCGGACGGACGCTGCAACCGTTTGCAAATTGCGGACGCCCATCGACAGCCGTCCCTAATCCGGAACGTCTTCCAGATCCGTTTTCGATCCGTCCGCAAATATGAACAAATTAGGGACGGTTTCTCCGTACGCAAATTTCCGGACGGATTAGGGATGGATTTCTTTTCCGTCCCTATTCCGTCTATAATCCGTCCCCAAATTTACGGACGGACTGTGCAGTCCACAAATTCCGTTTGCAATCATGAAATTTCGAATAGTGTTTTTGGATTGTTCCGAAAAGTTATAATGAAGATTCTTAGGCAAATATCAAACACCAATACTATGATCCAATTGTTGAAATTATCGCGGTAGATCAACAATGTATAATACGATATGATAAATACGTTAAAGCGACGGGATCAATATACATACACTTAGAGCATCAAGATTTTATAAGCTACGTATATCAATGCCACTTAACAATAACAAAAGAAACTACGTACAAATACATTTACGAACATGAAATATTGATGTTTTTTTCGTTTACATACCTTATTAGCGTAGATAGTCCAATTGGTGAGGAGCTCGGATAACATTGCTCCAAGAAGTCCGAACAAAGCGCCTGAGGCACCAACCGAGATACTCTGTTGAAGAAAGAGGGAAGAAAGTATGCTTCCCCCGAGCCCTGATAAGAGGTAGATGATTCCGACTCGTACTGCAAACGTCATATCAAAATATACGTAGAACGAATCATCATCAGACATACATACATACATACACACATACACACATAGATACCCTTAAAAACGCTTCGAGAGCGGGAAAGAACAGGACAACGAGAGATTAAGACACATTTACATAATAAGATACGTTGTTCATAGACTAAAATTTCCCGTCAATTATCAGAATATACGTAGAAAGAATCATCAGACATATATATATACATACATACACACACACATAGATACATACATACCCTTAAAAACGCTTCGAAAGTGGAAAAGAACATGACAACGAGATATTAAGACACATTTACGAATAAGATATGTTGTTTAAAGACTAAAATTTCCCGTCAATTATCAGAATATACGTAGAAAGAATCATCAGACATACATACATACACACATACACACATAGATACCCTTAAAAACGCTTCGAGAGCGGGAAAGAACAGGACAACGAGAGATTAAGACACATTTACGTAATAAGATATGTTGTTCAAAGACTAAAATTTCCCGTCAATTTGTAAAGAAGAAAAGGACGTACCGAAGCCAAATTGCTGCTCGAGGCGGATACCAATGAAGACTAAACTCAACATATTTGTAAGAAGATGAATAACACCGGCGTGAAGCCACATACAAGAGATAAGTCTCCATCCTTGATGATCTTTTACCACTTTTCTCCATTCCAAAGCTCCCATTTTCTCCAAACTAAAACCACCAAACATGAAATGAAATCACAGCTACATAAATACTTCATTGCAGCCATTGTAGACATTTATAAGCTCGATTGAACCTTTGTTCTTATTATTAACAAGTACAAACAAACAAAACCCATCTTTATTTCAATGGTGAGATTTAGGAGAAGGGCCTGAGATTTGTATGAAAACAGAATGGTCTTGGATTTAATAAGGTATGAACAGTCATTATCAGTAATTTTCTTGGCCTTTTTTGGGGATTAAAGGTCTAAAGTGTTAACCCAATGGAACAAAACCTATTAGAAAGACATCAGATTCATAATTAGGGCTTAAAGTTGAAAACTTTTCAGACACCCAAAAGATTAAACTTGATTTCTCAGAGAGAGATCCAACCAATTAAAATTCATAATTAAGGAAGAAAAATGGAGACTTTTTCATATGCCCTAATTAATCTAATCAATTGAAAACCTATCAGAAAGACATCAGATTCATAATTAGGTCTTAAAGTTGAAAACTTTTCAGACACCCAAAAGCTTGAAATTGATTTCTAAGATATTAAAGAGCCAGAGAGATATCCAACCAATTAGAAATTCATAATTAAGGAGGAAAAATGAAGACTTTTTCATATGCCCTAATGAATCTAATCAATTACAAACCTATGAGAAAGATATCAGATTCATAATTAGGTCTTAAAGTTGGAAACTTTTCAGACACCCAAAAGATTAAACTTAATTTTCAGGACATTAGAGGACCATAGAGATCTAACCAATTAGAAATTAATAATTAACGAAGAAAAATGAAGACTTTTTCATATACCCTAATTAATCTAATCAATTACAAACCTATCAGATTCATAATTAGGTCTAAAAGTTGGAATCTTTTCAGACACCCAAATGATTAAACTTGATTTCCAGGACATTAGAGGACCAGAGAGAGATCCAACCAATTAGAAATTCATAATTAAGGAAGAAAAATGAAGACTTTTTCATATACCCTAATTAATCTAATCAATTACAAACCTATCAGATTCATAATTAGGTCTAAAAGTTGGAATCTTTTCAGACACCCAAATGATTTAACTTGATTTCCATGACATTAGAGAACCAGAGAGATCTAACCAATTAGAAATTCATAACTAAGGAAGAAAAAAAAATGGAGACTTTTTCAGATACTCAGAAGCTTAAACGTATCTTTGAACAAATTAGATTGAAGAATTTGTGAATTTTGAATCGAAAATACATTTTTTTTTTGGAACTTACGTCGAAGAAGATGGACCAAAGAGAGGATTTTCCCTTAGAGGCTGAAACGAAAGCCTTCCGAGAAATCTAACCACACAATTTCCTCCGCCGCTAACAGAAGTTTTCGGACAGTCGTTGACGAACATGACGGCGATGAAAACGGCAACATTGGCCACAACAATCGCCGGAATCAGCCATGAAGTCCATTGTGTATCTCCGGCGGATTCATCGTAGTAATAACTGTTTGTTCCTCTGTTCTTCCTTCCTCTCTCCACATCTCTACTCGCCATTGTTATGCAAAATCTCTCTCTCTCTCTCTCTCTCTCTCTCTCTTTGATTGTGTGAAAATCTCTATCTGGGTTTGTGAATATATAAAGCTCTGTCAAATCAAAATCTCTGAAAAATGGGTTTAGATTAACGGATCAAATACGAAATCGAGAGAGAAGTAGCTTCGAAGGAAGAAAGATTAAAAACAGAGGAAGAGAAAGAGACAGAGCATCGGAAATCGGAGAATTGGGGAAAGATTCAATCGTTGAATCGAAATTACGACAGAGAATTTTGCCGTTTTCCACTTTAATTATTCTCTCTCTCTCTCTCTCTCTCTCTCTCTCTCTCTCTCTCTCTCTCTCTCTGGCAAAAAAGAAAGCTGCTTTGGTGGTGTGTCAATGGCAGATTAGGCGGTGGTGACAGCTCTCCCAAGGTTACTTCTGTTTCCTTTGATTCACACAAAACAAAAAAATAAATAAAATTAAAATTAAAAATAAGCTAATAAATCCAATATACGAGAGCGTATATGTATAAATAGGGTTGACATTAATTACAGTTCGGTTATACAAAATCGAACCAAACCGAATCGAAATATGATCATTCGGTTCGATTTGATTGTAGATAAAATAATCGATCGGGTATAAAAGTTAAAAAATCGAATAGATTCGATTCGGATGTTGACTGAATAACCGTGGATAATCGATTGATTCAATATTAATTTTAAATAATATTATATTTTTTAAAATATATGAATTATTTTAAATATTTCGAATAATATCATTTATTTATAAATTTATACGATAAAATACTTGTTAAAATCAAAATAATCGAATCATAACCGAACAAATTAGAGTTCGGTTTTTACTTTGGTTATAATATTTTATTGATATTATCGAATCGAATCATTGTACAACCGAATTGAATTGAATCGATTTAAATTTAGTTATTGTTTTATTATTATTTTTTAAAAATCGAATAAGTTATACTCATTATATCCGAACCGAAAACCGAAATATCGAGACTTGCGTACAAATATATATATATATATATGTATAATTTTGTTTGTATTTATGAGTTTCGATGAAAATTTGGCAACGATTCCGGAAACTGCATTATGTCTTTTGTGGTATAAGATTTTGTTTTTGGTAGGTAAACCCTAAAAATACACCCTTTTTTCCTATCAAATCATCCTATTAAATTAATTTATAAAGATCAATTTTATTTAATTTATATACTATTTTAATCTATTATTTTGAAGTATATATGATAAATTACTTTTATACACAATTTTATTAAACTCTATGCTAAATATATTATAACTCTTTTTTATACACAATTTTATTAGAGTTTATGCTAAAAATATACAATTGAAATAAAAGATTACCAAATATGTATATATTATTTGGTATAATTGGGTAATTGTTAATAAATTTAATATATTTTTTACGCATTTTTGCTAATTTTTTATCAATATTGATAAAATTGACAACATAAAACACCGAATCAAATTTTTTATTAATTTCTAAGAGGTTAAGGGTAAATGCAAGATTTTTTTTCTATGTTTTTCCGAATAATCAAATGATCACTCATATAGATAACTGTTGATGCAAGTCATGAGGGGCAACTTTTCCTTCGGATGCAAGGTTTCGGAGAAAAGCATTTGAAGTGTTTGAATAGACGCACCGCTTCATTTCAACCAGACCAAAATATAAAAAACTGTAAAAAAACGGTTCGCTGGGCCGAGGCTTGATCCATTTTAACCAAGAGCTTTAAGGTTCAAGTCCATCTTTTGATATTATATATATCTATCATGTCCATTAGTTCATTCGAAAACCCATTTTATTTTCCATTTGAAATTTTTTCATGTATGAACAATGATATGATGTTAATTTATTTTATCCATTCAGACATTCATACTATTTAATGCATATACAATGTATGTGCTACAATACCCCATATTTTTTTATTGAAACTCGATAATACCCCATTGGAATAGAAAATAAAATTTCATTATGAGAATGTTGGTTTAGTATACATTTTGAAATGTGTCTTTTGGACTTGAATTGTTCATTATGAGGACTTATCGGATTCATTTTGTGAGTTAATGAACTTTAGTCTTAAACTACTCACGTTTCGTAGTAAATCAAGACAATAGTATCACACATACCAAACTGACACATTTCAATTCTTACGGTTATGTTCATTATGGTCCTGAACATATCATTTGTTCATGAGATTTTAGAGAATTTAGTCATCTTTGGTTCTCATAGATAAGACCCCACATCAATCTCATATAAGTAATGTTAATTAGAAATATTTCATATCAATTCCATTTTCAAAGTTATTATAATTATTAAGAATCAAAAGATTCATCCTTTTACTCATCAACGAAGACACACTTGAATTTAGCATATGAAAGGCTTAATAGTGCATCGTGAGAGTTGAGTTTTTTCTTAAATAGTTTGCCTATTAAACTTAGATCATGGGATCTCCAATGTTGCTAGGTTAGGTTTTCGCCAAGTGATGACTCATTTCATTGGCTTTAAGCTCATTCCCTTTGTTGTATTCAAAACTTGTTCTCTACCAAGGCCTTTAGTAAACGACGGATCTGCGATGTTTTCCATGTAGTTAATGAATATTATTCCATTCTTCAGTAAGTTTCATATCATGTTATGGCGTCGTCTTATATGTCTAGATTTACCATTGTAAATTTGATTATTCTCTCTTGCAAGAGTAATCGTACTATCACAATGAACGAAAATTTCACTAACAGGTTTTTGCCACAACGAAATTCCTTCTAGGAAGGTTTGTGTCATTCTGCTTCCTCAGCAGCTTTGTCATTATTCAAGAATGTGGTTTTCACTTTCATTTGATGAATTTCTAAATTATTAATTTTTACAATATCAGTCAACGTTTGTATGCATGTAATTCTGGAAATGGGTGAATAGGTGTCAAAAAATATATTCCTTCCTTTTGAGGATAATCTTTGGCTACCAATCGAGCTTTGTACTTTTTTATAATTTTATTGGGTGTCATCTTTCTTTTGAATACCCATTTATACCCAATAGTTTTTTTATGACCTAGAGGTAAATCAATCAACTTTTATGTATTGTTTTGCATAATGGAATTCATTTCTCCTTGGATAGCATCTTTCCAATATGGTGCTTCCGTCGATTCTATCACAGCCTTATATGTAATAGGTTCTCCGTCAAGAACAAAAATCATAAATTTATGCCCAAAATCTTTGGAAATTCTTACACGTTTACTCCTTTTATGTTCTACACTTTCTTATTTAACCGAAGAAGTTATATTTCCATCAACATATGAATCTTCAGGAATTATTTTAACTAAGTTTTTTTACTCAAGTAGAAAAGTATCCTCATAAATTCTGCTTCGGCAGATTCTATCACAAAATTTTTGGTAAATCCTTCAACTTCGAAATTATGAACCAAAAATCTATAAGTGGCGTTATTCCTTGCAGGGCCAATATAGATAATATCTATAGTATTTGGTCTGAGTTTAGTTCTCTTTGTTAAAGAAATTTCAACTTTCGCAAGACAACCCCACACTTTCATAAGTCTTGTAAATTGGTAATCGTCATTTTCACAATTCATAAGGAGATTTATCTCTCGACTTATGTGGAATTCTATTTAGAATATTATTTGTAGTAAGTATCATCTCACTCCATAAACTTATTGGTGCTACTGAACTAATCAACATCAAGATTATCATATTCTTTAGTATTTTATTTTTTTGTTCACGACTTTATTTTGTTGAGGAGTATATGATGCAGTCGTTTGATGCATAATTCCATACCAGAACAGAATTTTACAAAGTCATTAAATAGATATTCTCCACATCTATCTGACCTTAAGATTTTTATTCTTTTCTCAAGTTGATTTCAACTTCCGCTTTATACAATTTGAACATGCTCAAAGCTTTATCTTTGCGACGTAGTAACATCATCAATGAATGTTATATAATTGTCTTATCTTCTCTACTTAGAGTTGTTTGAAGTCACATAAATCTGAATGAATCAAACCAAGAATTTTATGCGCTTTTTCAACAGATTTATTTGGATATTTTGCATATTTTGATTCTAGACAAATCCAATATTTTGTTTTTATCTACAAAGAACATTGGGCAGAAGATCTATATTTATCATTCTTTGTAAAGAACAAAAATTTATATCTCTTAATATGTAATGTCATAATGAAGATGATTCAATCATATACATAGAAACTTCATTTTTATTCATAGCAAGATCAGTTATGACAACAACAATATTGAGTTTGAAGAGTCCCTCACTAAGGTAATCTTTTTCAACAAATATACCACCTTAGACATTACAAACTTATCAGATTCAAACACAAGTTTGAAGCCCTTGTTACTAAGGACGAGATGAGAAACCAAATTCTTTTTTAAGGAAGGAACATGACACACATTCTATACACAAATTTTTTTTTCTGAGATTGACTTCAGAACTACTTTGACTTTTCCTATAATCTTTGTGATCGTTTCATTTCCCATGTATAGATTATTTTCATCTTCAACTTTTTGGTATGTAGAAAAGAACTCTCTAGCCGAGCACACACGCATAGTGGCTTTGGTGTCAACACACCAATAAGTTGTGTTAGAAACCATATTTGCCTCGATGACAATGACACTGATTTTCAACAATGTTAGTATGATTGTTGTTCTTTTCCATACCACTACCTTGAGGTTGTGCTTTCTTGTTGTAGTAATCTTTTGCCTTGCATCTGCCTCTTCTACATACCCAACAGTTTTTATTCTTACAGTTTTTTGAATTTCAGTTTCCTTGGATTTGCATACAAACTCTTTTCTTTTTTTTTTCTTTTTCTTTATCTTGGCTTCAACCATGTTAGGATTTGTCTCAATGGATGTTAAATCACCTCTTTCACCTCGACTATTCTCTTCAATTCGGAATTTGAGCACCAACTCCTTGAGACTCATATCCATGGTTATATATGTTAAATATTTCTTAAAATTTGTCCAAAAAGGTGGAAATTTTTCAATGAATGCATTAAAAGTAAATGTTGATCGTAGTAACATAACTTCATCATTTAACTCGTGAATTATGACTTGAAGTTCCTCCATTTTTTTACAATCGATTTGTTATCGATCATTCTAAAGTTTAAAAATATCTCAGTCATAAATCGCTTTGAAAAGGTGACTTCAGTCTTATACTGTTTATCCAATGTCTTCCATAACTCTTGTGCGAATTGCACTTTAAGTAGATGTCGTATAGAGAGTCATACAATGCATTCAAAATATAGTTTTTACAACTAAATTTTGTTTCTTCACAAGCTTTTACGACATTTTCTTGAGCATTAAGGTTATCTCCTTCATTTAGGGTCTCAAGAGGATCCGGATTCAAGAAATATGCAACTTGAAGTGTTGAAAGATAGAACATCATCTTCGGTTGCCAACGCTTAAAGTCTTTGTCCTTGAATTTCTTATGCTTCTCGACATGATTATTTTTCACCCCTCACATTGATTGGTCCATCATAAAAGAGATTTATGCGTTAGATTTTTAGAACCAATGAGTTTGAATGAACAATTTATAAACGAATATTAAAAAAATGATGAATTGAAAACAACAATTAATTAGAATGATATTAATATATAAAAATAATCAATTAATTCAATGTTACCAATTTTGAGTTTAAATCCATAATTCACCGTGATATCAACGTCCACATTGATCTATTCTAAACTTCTTTTGATATAAACTGAATGTTTTCGTTGTTACGTTAGATTTTAATCACCGTATAAATACGAACAACGTATAACGTAAATATAGAATGTAATAAAGACATAGCTACTAATATATAAAGAAAATATATGAAAAATCCTATCAACATAAATGATTCCTCGATATCTTCATATGGTTATTTTCTAGATGTCTTATATCAACTATTTTATGAAATCGAATTAGGGGTGGGCGTTTCGGGTTATCCGGACCGACCCAATCCGAAAAACCTAACCCGCGAGATAAACGAATTTTGTAGAAAACCCATATGGATTCAAAATCTAAAACCCAAATGGGTTCGGGTCGGTTCAGGTTGGGTTCGGAGGAACCCGAAAAAAACCCTAACCCTTCTAACCTAATTTTTTGTATGTTAAATTTGGAACCCGAATTACCCGTTTAAACCCGAATTACCCGTTTAAAATACTCATACTTACTAGGTTACATTACACAAAAAGTAATAAACCCTTCTCCACTTTATTCTTACTTTCTTTACCCGTTTAAACTCGAATTACCCGTATCTAAATAACCTAAAAAACCCGAAAAACCCGAAGAATCCGAGAACCCATATACAATTTAGGTTTTTCTGGGTTCAATGTTTCAAAAACCGAATAACCCGAATCCAACCCGAAACCCGAGGAATCCGTCCCGAAAACCAAATGGGTTTTTTTGGTTCAATTTTTTAGAACCCGAGGAACCCGAATCCAATCCGAACCCGAGAAACCCGTCCCGAAACCCGAAAGGCCGACCCCTAAATCGAACTATCGACTATAGTAGACTTTGATAAATCGATAATAAATTATTTTTAGTTTATATTAGATTCAAAATCGATCCCAAATTGATGTTTTTCACCTCAAATATTGGTTTATGGAAGGATAGCCTTACAATTAATTCTTCGTTGATGAACTCAATAGCGTCTTGAATGATAAATTTGCATTATAGGGCCTGAAGAATAGGATAATATGAAATGTGGACTAAAGTATTAAATATTAAATTTAGTCCTAGGTATTGAATATTTCATTTATCTAGTTGTTGTCGACGGGACATCAATAACTGTAATAACTATAAATAAAATTTAGATTCAAAGTATCAAATATTATTTTTTTATCAATTTCTTTCAGAAAATTCCACCACCATCTCATCATCGTTCCTCTCCCTCTCTCTCCTCTCTACGATCGAAACCCTAGCAATCCGATTTCGACTTTGAGGTTCAAATCCCTGATTTTTATGGCGTAAAGCTGTAAGAATTTCAACGATTTAGGGTTTTTGAAGTATCGAAGAAAGGGAAAGAACTTGGGAGAGAAGAAATAATGTCAACGGAGACCACTAGGAATTCATCATCGTCTTCGTCTCGCCATCCTTCCTCTGACGCAATTGATTCGACGCCTTTACTTCTGAACGGCGGAAGCAATGATGGAAGCGTTGGCGGAGGTGGCGGGAACGGTGAAACAAGCGACGGCGGAGGTCAGCGATCCGTTCGAAGGCAAGGATTGAGGGACGCGGCGAGGTTTATCCGGAGAGCGAGTAGCGGACGGATGATGCGGGAGCCGTCGATGTTGGTGAGGGAGACGGCAGCGGAGCAGCTGGAGGAGAGGCAGAGCGATTGGGCATATTCAAAGCCTGTGGTGGTACTCGACATCGTGTGGAATCTAGCCTTCGTCGCCGTCGCGGCGGCAGTTCTTGTGATGAGTCGCGATGAGAAGCCAAACATGCCACTTAGGGTCTGGATCGTTGGGTATGCGTTGCAATGCGTTTTGCATATGGTTTGCGTTTGCGTTGAGTATCGTAGAAGGAACAGTAGGAGAAGGGCTAGGAGCCCTCGTTCCCGTTCTTCATCGTCTTCGTCTTCATCTTCTTCCATAGGAGAAGAGGGTTTGGATCCAAGTAGGAATTCAGAGGAAAGGTACTTGACAATGGGACAGGATGACCAAGAAAACAACAGGTATCTTATGTTGTATGTCCTGTTTATGTGTTCAAAATCTCAAATCCATATCTCTTACATGATGTGTCAGTTCTTGCCGAAGCTGAGGTTCTTTGAACTCAATTTGCAGTTGCTTCATATGATAAAAGAAAAACAAAAACAAAAATATAGAGATATGGCTTGTAAGTTCTTGATTAAGATTGATGTTTGTGGGGTCTTTGGTGAAGTTAAAGTATAGAGCTTGCTTAGGAGATGAAGTTGTAATGATTAGAGATTTTGTAAGTTATTGAACCTGTGGTTTCTTTGTTGATTAGATGTGCTAAAAAAGATCAAATATGGTATTTAAGAAACTAAAGCTCGATTTTCCTTTTGGATGATTTGAAATGTTAGCTTATATACCGTAATCGTCAGTTTATAGGGTATCTTAGAAAACCAGCTAGACTTTATCACCTTCTCCAAATAGTATGAATCTCATTTGAAAGTTTTTCGTTGGGATCTAATACGGTAGATTAGTTTACAATATAATGCAGCTTAACACAATGGAAACAGAGGTGATTGCATTCATCCTTTTGTGTTCTGCCAGAAATATCATTTTTATCACATATGGAAAGAGTTTTGGTTATTCGGTGTTAGGATCCCACATCGCTTAGAAATGGGACTAAGGGGTGCCTTATAAGGCCATGGGCCTTTGCGGGATGAGATCTGTGAGCCTTTGCGGGATTGGTTTGGGCCTATTATGGGATGGGTTCTTATCATTCGGCTGTAAAGAAATTCAGGATAGTCACTATATGATTCTGCATCTATATGCTATGCCTACTTGTTTTCGCCTATTCCTATGTTTATCCAGAAGAATTATACATTTCTAAAGTTGATATTCTCATTTAACTCTTTTTTTTTTCAAATTAGTGTTGCAAAGCATCTTGAATCGGCCAACACAATGTTTTCGTTCATTTGGTGGATCATTGGATTTTATTGGGTATCCGCTGGTGGTCAAGACTTAGCACGAGGATCCCCACAGCTTTACTGGTTTGTATTTTTGTTTTTTTTGCCCGTCTGAATAATATTCAAAGCATTAACCAATCCTGATTTGTTCAAATACTTCGATTATCTGCAGGTTATGTATAATCTTTCTCGGTTTTGACGTGTTCTTCGTTGTTTTCTGTGTGGCGCTGGCCTGCGTGATTGGCATTGCTGTTTGTTGCTGTCTACCATGTATTATTGCAGTTCTATATGCTGTGGCAGATCAGGTACTTCTTGTAATCAGTTTTCCATTTAGTTCCTCTCATGTTTACACCATTTTTACTACTACATTAATCCCATGTGCATGTTCTTTTAGAGAATTTTTTGGTTGAGTTTAAAATTAGAGTTTAAGTTTTAATTTGGAATCAAACTTTATGTCGGTTTCGGGTACATGTATCCTTTTGTTGAAGGTCGTTCGAGCTTTTCCTGAGAGTTGCTTGTTTGATACTTTCAAAGTTAGAGTTTTAGATCGAAATTTTAAGTTTAGTTTAGTTTTTCCATAAAAATTAGAGTTTGAGTTAAGATTTTTGTAAGAAAATCACAAAAATATACATTTTACATGTAAATTATATTTATTAATCATTTTTATTAATTTCACATAAAAAATTATAATGATTATAATTATTATTATTATTATTATTTATAAGTTACATTTAAAATAATTTAATATATTTTAAAAAATACAAATTAATCATATATAATATTAATTATACTGTTTAATAAAAAGTATCAATTTTGATATTTTTAAGGGTATTTTAGTAATTTATAAATTTTGGACGCGAAATCCGAGTCAGAACGCTGAAAATTTCAGTATCCAAAAAATTGCGACTCAAAGTCTTAGTCGAGACTTTGAGTTTGGATTTCAAAATAAAGTTGACCAAACGAACATAAAATCTAACTTTGCGACGCAAAGTTCTACAAAAAAACATGCCCCATATATATGAAGTGCATAACTTGATCTTTACATAAGTGATGATCGGATCTCATCTTCCTTTAGATTTTCGTCTTTTTTATTCTCAAATCGTGTAACGTGGTAAAGCAGGACGGAGCGACTAAAGAAGACATCGAACAACTTACTAAATTCAAATTCCAACGGGTCGTTGATGCTGACAAGCTTTCCGATGATGAAGTCCGAGGAAATGTCGGTGGAGTAATGATCGAATGTGACACAGATTCACCTGTCCAGCATACGCTACTGCAGGAGGACGCTGTAAGTACACTAAACTCGTACATGCATACGGCCGATCATACGATCCATGCCCTTGTACAGGCACGTTGATAAGAACCCATCCCATAATAGACTCAAACCAATCCCGCAAAAATCCACGGATCTCATCCCCAAAAGCTAGTTTACGGGGGTGAGGGTGCCCATGACCTTATAAGGCACCACTTAGTCTCATTTCTAAGCGATGTGGGATCCTAACACACAGCATGCATACACATAAGCAAATAGGGGTGCTAATTGGATTGTTATTTATATTTTGTTTTTTGAAAATGAAAATAGTCTTTTTTTCCAGAACTGAACAATTACAACCTGTCGGTTCGCCATATAATCCGTAAGTTTCGATGGGTTTCGGTTGAAATTTTCCAATCCATATAAAATATAGACTGAGTTGGATTGAAATTTTTCAATCCATATAAAATATAGGTCGAGTTGGACCGAAATTTTCCAATTTATATAAAATATAGGCTGCACTGGGTTGAAGTTAAATTTTAAATTTAGTTTGGTTTTTTCATAAAAAATTAGAGTTTGAGTTTGTAAAAATTAGTTTTTTCATAAAAATTAGATTATATTTATTAATTATTATTATTCTTATCATATAAAAAAATTATGATTATAATAATAATTATTATTTATAAATTACATTTAAAATAATTTAATATATTTGAAAAAATAAAAATTAATTATATATCATTTAATAAAAATTATCAATTTTGATATTTTTAAAGGTGTCTTAGTAATTTATATATTTTGGATTCAAAAAACGAGTCAGAAGGTTGAAAATTTTAGCATCCAAAAAAGTGTGATTCAAAGTCTAAGTGGAGACTTTGAATTTAGATTTCAAAATAAAGTTTACCAAACGAATATAAAATCTAACTTTGACTCTTAGCTCCAAAATTCTACAAAAGAATATGTCCTAACTCAATGTGGGCCGGACTGAGTTAACTCAATTAGCATCTCTATACACATACACATACACATACACGCATACACATCTTAACCGTTATGTCCAATTTGTGACGAATTCAAGATGATGTAGGAATGTTGCATTTGTCTTTGCGATTACGAAGATGGAATCGAACTACGAGAACTCCCTTGTGGCCACCATTTCCATTGTGGATGTGTAGACAAATGGTTATTCATCAATGCGACCTGCCCTTTGTGTAAATACAATATCCTTAAGAGTGCCAATTACGATAGAGAAGAAGTCTAGTGACTTATGGCGCCGACGACCCGAGAGAAAAGGCTCACAGCTTTTGAGTCACTTTGTAGGTATTCACTGTTTGACTATGAAAACGTTTGTGGATATATGTATATCTGTATTTTTATATGCTTGGCTTGTTAACATTATGTTTTTTATAAAATGTTTGTACACTTTTCTTTCTTTTTTTTAAAAAAATTATATTATCTTTACCATATTCATGGATTTACAATTCATTAATATTTTTATAATTTGGGCTTCGATTAATGTGTATTTTCTCCAGATGAAAGTTCGAGTATGAAATCTGTGAAATTCCATTTATCCATTATTCACTAGTTAATTTATTCAGTGATGGTTCTTGAATTCTCAACAAATGGGGTGTAAAATGAGCTGTTGACTCGAAAGCCAGTTCTAGTTCAGATCATATTTGAGCGAGTCGAGTTGGGTATTTTTCAGTTCATTTAAAAAATGAGTTGACGAACTGAACTGGAAACGAGTTAGAGTTAGGCGAGTTGGTTCGCGAGCTGACGAACTCACTCACGAGTTGAGTAACAAAACACCTATTTTCCTATTTTTACATATTATACATATTATTTGTATATTATTTAAAGAAAAATAATATATTATTTATATATAATAATAACAATAACATTATATTTATATCAAATTAATATAATTTTAGACGAACTAAAGGTGAGTTGAGCTGAGATGAGATTTTCTAGCTCGTTTTGAAAACCTGCCGAGCTGAGCCAACTCATTTTTTGGCGAGTTCATGGCGAGTTGAGCCGAGCTGAGCCGAGACAACTCATTTTACCTCCCTATCAACAAATATAAAAATCATTTGATGTTTTTCAATCTTCAAATACATTTATTGTTGTTTGATTATAACGAAAATGATAAATATATTTCTTAATATTTTAATTATAGTGATTAAGGTTTTATTTAACAATTTAGTTTACATCATTATTTTTATTTAATTTGTTTAATAAATATAAATAATGATTTGGGTGATTCAAAAACTAGCTTTTCCACAAGTTACGGAAGTAGTTTGATTTTATAAAATTTTAATATGATACCTTTATATTTTTGTAAATTAATTATAAGATGTAATTTACATTAGTTTCTAAAAATATTAGATTCGAAACCGCCTAAGGTAAAAATGTTGGGTCGGCCCACACCAGACGGGCACAGACCGCGGCCTTAAAGCTTAGGCTAATCCAAATTCAGGACAGCCCGACCGAGACCGGTCCTCGCGGCTCGGGTCGTTTGACACCCTATATTATTTTATGACTCCCTCGTAAAATAAAAGAGAGATTTGTGTGATTGAGATTTTATCCAAATGTTTGTTCTTTAAGAACAGAACATTCATACTTCCGTCTTAGGTTCTCTGGATTTGCCTTCGTTCGAATTGTTGTCATCACTATTCATGCATACAAGGTGTCTCCTTTATACTCTCTCGTCTTCTTCGTTATATGAATCTGTGTATGCGTTTTGCAATAGCTTTGTAGAACTAAAAATTGGAACTTTCTCATAAGTCTTGCTACAATCTATGTCAAATTTCGGACATTTTCGTGCTAATTGTGACGGGTTTTGTTCGAAAATTAGGGTTTTTGTTTGGTTTTGCTGAAAATCCCGATTTGTTGCAGTGATGCTCCCCAAGTGTTCGATGAAATGTCTCAATGGGTGTGACTTTTGTCTATGGTCTTTGAAGTGTTATGTGGGACCTTTGAATCTCTTTGTTCTGTGTTTGGCTTTTTGGATAATACGATTATAAGCTCTAAATTTTTGGTATAATTGATAAAATTATTATCTTTGGTAATTCGTTCTTGGATTATGTCGACTGAAAAACTTCACTACCAAAATCCTCTCGGATGTCTCTTTTTTCTCTAAAACCAGTTTGTTTAGAATCTGATTTTACCAGATTTTTGTAGTTTAACTTGCTAGATATATTGTTTTATATTTATATATATCTTATAAATTGTCATACCCACAAGTTATAATTGAAATTGTTAATTTGTTTTTTTATTCATTTATTAAGTTTTACTTGTTTGATCCAATTCTGATGTCTCTTTTTCTCTACAACTAGTTTGTTTTAGAATCTGATTTTGCCAAATTTTTGTAGTTTAACTTGCTAGATATATTGTTTTATATTTATATATATCTTATAAATTGTCATACCCACAAGTTATAATTGCAATTGTTAATTTGTTTTTACTTGTTTGATCCAATTCTGATGCAGATTCCTTTTGTTTTTTCAGATTCTACCTCAATTTATCTGTAATATAGAGGTTTTCTTGTAATCAAACCCGAGGGATTGACGATGGCGGCATCAGTTTCAACCCGATTCCTTGTTCTACTCAAAGAGTTTTCCGCCTTCAGGAAGATATCATCTGTTTCCGCTGCAACTTGTAGCCATCGTCAAAGACGTTTTTTATGTCAAGTTGCGAAAGAAGACGGTCCTCTTACTCTTGCAAGCCTTGAATTGGAAAGTAAGTCGGGAAAAACTGCGAAGATTAGATCAATAAAGCTCGAAAGGGGTTCGTCTAATGAATTAGTCTCGTGTAAAGTGAGACCCGTAAAGGAAAAGAAACCGGTTGAAATCGTAACACCTTTGTTTTCTGCAAAGTCTTTTACCGAGCTTGGCCTCCCGGATCCATTGTTAAAGAGCTTAGAAAGAGAAGGTTTTTCTGTTCCCACCGATGTTCAATCTGCAGCCGTCCCTATGATAATCAACGGACACGATGTTGTCATTCAGTCCTTCACGGGATCTGGGAAAACGTTAGCTTATCTACTCCCGATATTGTCACAAGTGGGTCCGTTATCTGGAAGTTCTTCGGGTGAAAGTGGTAAGAGGATGGATATTCAGGCCGTGATTGTGGCGCCCTCACGAGAACTCGGGATGCAAATAGTGAGGGAAGTGGAGAAATTACTTGGCCCGGATCATCGTAAAATGGTTCAGCAATTAGTAGGAGGTGCGAATCGAATGAGACAAGAAGAAGCTTTAAAAAAGAATAAACCAGTTATTGTCGTTGGCACACCCGGGAGGATTGCAGAGATAAGCAAAGCCGGAAAATTACCTACTCACGGGTGTAGATTCTTGGTTTTAGATGAAGTCGATGAGTTATTATCGTTCAATTTCCGAGATGATATGCATCGGATTTTAGAACATGTAGGACGAAGATCCGGGGCTGACCCACGTGAACTTAAAGGCGAAATCGCTAAACGTGCTGATCGACAGACTATTTTGGTCTCTGCAACTGTGCCATTTTCCGTTATACGAGCAGCTCGAAGCTGGAGTCGCGAACCGGTTCTCGTGCAAGCAAACAAAGTAACGCTTCTCGATTCGATTCAATCATCGTCCCCGGTTAAATTATCCCCGACAAATTCAGACAATGATGGGCAAAATCAGACAACAATTCAAAGCCTACCTCCAGCTTTAGAACACTACTATTGTATCACAAAGCTACAACACAAAGTTGACACTTTACGAAGATGTGTTCACGCCCTCGACGCTCGATCCGTAATAGTGTTTATGAATCACTCGAAACAGCTTAAAGATGTCGTCTTTAAACTTGAAGCGCGTGGAATGAAAGCTGTAGAATTGCACGGGAATCTCGGGAAGTTAGCGAGATCAACCGTTTTAAAGAAGTTCAAGAATGGTGAGATTCGGGTACTCGTGACAAACGAGCTTTCAGCTAGAGGGTTGGATGTAGCGGAATGTGATCTCGTGGTGAATCTTGAACTGCCGACGGATGCGGTTCATTACGCGCACCGTGCGGGTCGGACGGGAAGATTGGGAAGGAAAGGGAGAGTGGTGACAGTATGTGAGGAATCAGAAGTGTTTATTGTGAAGAAAATGGAGAAACAGATTGGTTTAGGTATTCAGTATTGTGAGATTACAGAAGGGAAGCTTGTTGTGATTGATGAAGACAAGGCTTTAGTGAGGTAAGATTACTTCTTGGTAAGCCATATTCCCTCGTATTGCTATATGATTTCACGCGTACCTTGAATACCTAATGGAAAAAAAAAATTAGAGAAAAGACAATTTTGTCCTTATTTTTTGTTTGTAAAAACATGTTGCGTTTTGAAATTTTTGAAGTTGCTCCCAATTTCAAAGTTAAGAAATACAAGTAGCGAGAGGCGATTTAGAAGTTGAGAGCGATTTTCGAGCGATTTCAAGCGTTTCTGACCAATTTTGAGCGTTTCGACCGATTTCGAACGTTTTCCGAGCGTTTTTGGGCGATTTTAGTCGATTTCGAGCGATTTTCGACCGCTTTGATCGATTTCGAGTGATTTTTACTAATTTTGGATGATTTCATGCGTTTTTGGATGATTTCGGACGATTTTGAATGTTTTCGGTTGATTTCAGGGTCGCATGATCGCACATGATTGTATAATTGCACAAAGTTCGCGTGGTCGTACAAAAGTGAACTCTTAGATTATACGAAGAGTTAGAGAACTTTTTATTAAAGGTACAATGAAATTAATGTAGTAATTATTTTTGTGAAGGGAAATACCATTCCCTTACAACCTTACAAGGCATTAGTCAAGTAAGTCACTCGTGGAGTCGCAATCATCTGTAAATGCGCCGATTGCGTTTTCTGACGACTGCGGATGATATTAAAACTGATTGATGGAGTTGTAGTCACCCGCAAATGCGGCGAAATGCAGAATTTAAAAATCCAAAATTATGTTGGTTAGTTTCGTGTTTCAGTGCGTTTTAATAAAATTACGATACCCTTCAAGTTTTGTTTGTTATATAAAAATATTTTTATATATTTCAAATTTTGTTTCAATGATATGTTATCTTGCTGTATTGATTTTTTCTCTCTGAGTGAACTATTAGATTAAATGGAGATTTAGAAATTTTTTTTATTAAAGGTATAATTATTTTTGTGAAGGGAAATACATTTCCTTACAAATTTCTTGAACATGTGGGAATTTAAAAAAAAAGGAAAAAAAATGGAGCACAATTTATATTATTTTATGTAGAATTTTGATTTAAAAACGAAAATGCCAAATTCAAGGCTTTTGCTGATATCCCCATGGATTATTGCTTGCCCAATTCCATTGGTCTCTGCACATTTCCTCCACTCCATATTTTGCCCTGAGCAATAATTACACAATAATGATGAAAATGAAAAAAAAAAACCCACCTAATTTTTAAATTATATTTTCATTCAACCATTAAATTTTTAATTTACATATGATTTTGTGAATATTTGCAAGTAATGATTAAAATACTTTTAAGAAAAAACATGAGATTTTGCCTGTTTGAAGTTTGGTCTTTGAGTGCCAATTTTTTTTTCCTATAACCTCTACAAAAAGCTTCTAAATTTTATACATTTTAATAATCAAAATATAATTTAACAACAGATTTTACCTTTTTGTTCATAACCCAGAAAAAAAGCAATCTTTAAAAGATTAATTCAACCAAAAATTGTCAGTTTTTAAGAGTGATATAAGTAAACTTACTTCCAGCCAAGTTCTTCCTGAGCTTTCTCTGTGGAAGCATAAACCTCAGTTGCATCTCCTGGCCTTCTTGGGCAAAGCTTGATTGGGATTTTCTACATTATTGTTTACAATTTGATTCAATATAAACACTTACAAATGGCGATTTTCGGTATGAATTTTGGGTTTGTATTAGTAATTAAGGAAAGAAAACTAGGATGTAAAATGAGCTGGTTCGATTCAGCTCGATTCAATTCGCCATGAACTCGCCAAAGAATGAATTGGTTCAGCTCGCCTCGTTTTCAAAACGAGCTAGAAAATCCCAACTCAGCTCTCAGTTCGCCTTTAGCTCGTTTAAAATCGAGCAGGTTCGTGAGTTAGATTATTTAATTTAAAAGAACTGTAGTATATTAATAATATATTTTTTTCTACAAACCAAATAAAATATATAAAATATAAAAATATTAATTTGAATACAAAAATAATTAAAATAAAAATATTAATTGGAAAATAAATCTATTGAAAAATAAATAAAATATTGACTATAAAAACATATTTTTTTATAATAGTTATTAAAATTAAAATTTATTTATTAATAAAATTATTTTAATTTGGTATAAGTAGGAAATAATAATAATACTATTATTATATGTAAATAATATATTATTTTTCTTTTAAATAATATTTAATAAATGCAATTAATATGTATAATATGTAAAAATAGGAAAATATGTGTTTTTGTACTCAGCTCGCGAGTCAATTCGTCTAAGTTTTAATTCGTTTCCGGCTTAACTCATCAGTTTGTTTTCTAAAAGAGCTGGAAAATACTCAGTTCGACTCGCTTAAATATGATCTGACCTAGAACTGGCTCGCGAGCCAACAACTCGTTTTACACCCAAGAAAACCTCAATACATTACCTTGCCAGAAGCTTTCTCAAAAGCCGTAACCATTTCTAATACAGACGTCCCTTGTCCAGTCCCCAAATTATAAGCAGTACAACCTTAATATGATCACAACAACATAAAATTCGGTCAAATTCTCGTAATCAAATCTCGAAAACAAAGAACTTTTTTCAGAGAATCTTCGAAACAAATATGTAAAACAGTTAAAAGAAAGTGTTTATCTGATAAAAAGTACCAATCTTTGGGTCTGCAAATAGCTTCCTCAGTGCAGCAATATGACCATCGGCTAAGTCCATTACATGGATGTAATCTCTTACCTACAAATATCACTTTCGTCGTAAGTCTTACGAGAATAAGGCGGGCTAAAGTGGTAATCAATCTATTATCATCCGTCTAAGAATCAAAGCATGTTCTTTTGTAGAACTTTTGAGTCGGAGTTAAGACTCAAAATTAGATTTTATGTTCGTTTGGTCAACTTTATTTTGAAATCCAAACTCGAAATCTCGACTCGGACTTTGAGTAGCAATTTTTTGGATGCTAAAATTTTCACTATTCTAACGGGGATTCCGAGTCCAAAATATATAAATTACTAAAATACCCTTTAAAATATTATATATGATTAATTTGTATTTTTTAAAATACATTAAATTATTTTAAATGTAACTTATAAATAATAATAATTATTATAATCATTATAAATTTTTTAAGTGAAATTAATAAATATGATTAATAAATATAATTTATATGTAAAATATATATTTTGGTATTTTTTTTACAAAAATCTTAACTCAAATTCTAATTTTTATGAAAAAAACTAAACTAAACTTAAAATTTATATCTAAAATCGAACTTTGAAAATATCAAACAAACAATTTAAAATTTGATTCCAAATTAAAACTTAAACTCTAATTTTAAACTCAAACAAAAAGTTTTCTAAAAAAAATGCACTCACTATACGAATGACGGATTTTGGTAGGATAGATAAGAAATGTAGTTAGAAGAAAAACATACCGCACTACCATCCTTCGTAGGATAGTCGTGTCCATAGACGTTAAGTTCGGATAATCGTCCAACGGCTACTTGTTGAATGTAAGGCATGAGATTATTTGGGATACCCTTTGGATCCTCTCCGATTCTACCACTCTCGTGCGCTCCAACCGGATTGAAGTACCTCAAAAGGATGATTCTCCATTCGGGTTCCGCCTTTTGAATGTCTCTAGCTATTTCTTCAAGAAAGAGCTACATGAAGAAAATGTTAATCACCGAATGAGATGAAATTGATTTCAAGATCTCAGATGGATTTTCGACAGAGCTTGGTTTGACGTTGAAAATTTAGGCTCGAGGGTTTGAATTAAATTTGACAATTCACCACATTACATAGGCTAAATGAGGTAGGCTTCAAGATTACGCATCCACGACAAAGTCTAAAAATTAGAGTTTGATTTAGAGTTTACATCTAAATTTTAAGTTTAGTTTAGTTTTTTCGTAAAAATTAGAGTTTGAGGTAAGATCTTTGTAAGAAAATTACCAAAAGTATACATTTTACATATAAATTATATTTATTAATCATTTTTATTAATTTCACATAAAAATTATAATGATTATAATAATAATAATAATTATTATTATTTATAAGTTACATTTAAAATAATTTAATATATTTAAAAAAATAAAAATTAATCATATGTAATATTAATTATACAATTTAATAAAAAAATATCAAATTTGATATTTTTTAAGGTATCTTAGTAATTTATATATTTTGGACTCGAAATCCGAGTCACAACGTTGAAAATTTCAGCATCCAAAAAATTGTGACTCAAAATAGTTTTTTACTATCTGATATTTTAAAAGGATAAACTTTTACATACTTCTGTCTAGAGAAGAGTTTTTCGAAGAATAAATGCAATTAATATGTATAATATGTAAAAATAGGAAAATATGTGTTTTTGTACTCAGCTCGCGAGTCAATTCGTCTAAGTTTTAATTCGTTTCCGGCTTAACTCATCAGTTTGTTTTCTAAAAGAGCTGGAAAATACTCAGTTCGACTCGCTTAAATATGATCTGACCTAGAACTGGCTCGCGAGCCAACAACTCGTTTTACACCCAAGAAAACCTCAATACATTACCTTGCCAGAAGCTTTCTCAAAAGCCGTAACCATTTCTAATACAGACGTCCCTTGTCCAGTCCCCAAATTATAAGCAGTACAACCTTAATATGATCACAACAACATAAAATTCGGTCAAATTCTCGTAATCAAATCTCGAAAACAAAGAACTTTTTTCAGAGAATCTTCGAAACAAATATGTAAAACAGTTAAAAGAAAGTGTTTATCTGATAAAAAGTACCAATCTTTGGGTCTGCAAATAGCTTCCTCAGTGCAGCAATATGACCATCGGCTAAGTCCATTACATGGATGTAATCTCTTACCTACAAATATCACTTTCGTCGTAAGTCTTACGAGAATAAGGCGGGCTAAAGTGGTAATCAATCTATTATCATCCGTCTAAGAATCAAAGCATGTTCTTTTGTAGAACTTTTGAGTCGGAGTTAAGACTCAAAATTAGATTTTATGTTCGTTTGGTCAACTTTATTTTGAAATCCAAACTCGAAATCTCGACTCGGACTTTGAGTAGCAATTTTTTGGATGCTAAAATTTTCACTATTCTAACGGGGATTCCGAGTCCAAAATATATAAATTACTAAAATACCCTTTAAAATATTATATATGATTAATTTGTATTTTTTAAAATACATTAAATTATTTTAAATGTAACTTATAAATAATAATAATTATTATAATCATTATTTTTAAGTGAAATCAATAAAAAAGATTAATAAATATAATTTATATGTAAAATGTATATTTTGGTAATTTTTTATAAAAATCTTAACTCAAACTCTAATTTTTATGAAAAAACTAAATTAAACCTAAAATTTGATTCCAAATTAAAACTTAAACTCTAATTTTTTCTCCAAAAGAACATGCACTGTGTATATGTATGTCTGAAACATGATACTCACCTGAGAATCCTCTGTTTCATGGCGGCAATCTTTTCAGCTGGTGTTGTTATGTGAATGAAGAATTCAATTCCTTCTCCCATGTCGGGACTACGGTAGTAATTAGCGATAGCTTTTGCGCCAAGAAGACTATTCGGGTAAACGATCTTCTGGTTATCGAATCGGAGAAAAACAGTAGTCAATATGTTCATCTCTTCCACAATCATCTGCATTTCCATTTCAAAGAGAGTATCACATCACCATAGGCTCTAGACTCGGGATTCTGATGTATGTCTTAGACGATATGAGACAACACAACGTAACACGAACAAACCTGGACGCCATCGATCTCACAGCGGTCACCAACGTCAAAAGGGTGCATCACGAAAAGGAAGATGATAGCTTCAAAGACGGTTTTACACGAGTTTCCAAAGATAAAAGCTGCTAAGAGAAGCTGAGAACTGATCAAAAGTAAGAATTTGGTTGTGGCGATTCCGAGTATAAGAAGCCAGATGACAGCGATCACGATCGCAACCAACACATTGATGATGTGATGAAGCTTATTCACCGCAGTTTTCGTGTCGTTCAGCGTTAACGCAAGAGCCCTTCTTTCTCTGAACGCGCTAACCTAATGAGTAACCACGAGTCAGCATTTTGAAAAGATTCGAGATCTCGAACTAAATTGACACTTACCACCCAATTTTTCAGACAAGATTTGCTTATCTTATGACTCTCAGAAGCTCCTTCAAAGAGCCCCATGGCCCTTTCAGCCTCTTCTTCTGACAGAAATCGCATTAGATCTTCCAAATATATGTACCTAAAAATATATCAGAAACCCGAAACATAATATTACAAATCAAAATCTTTTGAGATGTAACGTTGAAGTTGTTCATACGGATATAGATACCTGGATTCTGGTTCTGCAACATTGAGGAAAATCTTCCTGGCTGCAAGTTTTGCTTCATATTCACTTCTTATCTGCGTGGCCTTATCGTCCTCCTCAGTCGTGTCCTGTATCTGTTCGTCTAATGTAGAAAGTGAACCTTTTCGTATTATGTTCATCAGTCTCTTCATTTTCCAAGCAGACACATTCTTAGTGTTCAATCTCTGCAAATGATCGATCCTTATCCCGTCATCGTCGTTTTTCTCCTTCTTTGATCCAACCCGAGAAAGTGCAGGACTTTTCCCGACTTTCGCAGGACTCTTAAGCAACCTTCCACTTCCTATTGTTGCCTTTCCTTTGTGAGGTGAAGGGCAAGCCGCCTTTAGACCTGGAGGCAATGTAGCTCCGGCATTTTGTAAATTCTTCACCTCGTTCGTTAGTTTCTCCTCCTCTTCCTCTATCCTCTGAATCTCAATCAGAGGCGGCCCCGAGAGCGTTTCAATCACGTATTGCGTAAACAATGATTCTTGAATCCGATCAAAGTAAGTACTCATGTGGAACGATGAAGCGAGAACTTTAACCAGAAGGGTTTTCACTAGCCAGATTATAACAGCAACAAGCAAGCAGACCAACACCTTTGTGACATACTTCAGCGTTGAGCTACGAGTCTCTCTCTCAACTTTCTTGTCGAACAAGAAATGCCACGCGATCAACACGAGGCCTAGCCACAGGCAATTCTGAACCGCCTTTCGGATCCCATACACGAAATACAAAACCCTCTTCCTCAAAAGGAAGTTGCTTTCAATGAAAAACACAACAATTCTCACTATCCAACTCGAAACCAGTCTTCCACATATCAAAACCAGAATCATTACATCCCATTTCCATAGATCTAGATCCCATAGTTTCTTAGTACGCAAGTAAGGGACAGTGAGGCTGCAAATCAAACCAGCTATGATCACAATAAGACTTATCCATTCCAGCAAAACCCAGATGCTGAGCTTATCTTTCTTGAATTCATCCGGTAAGTCCTCGTCGGAAAAAGGATCTTCTTCTTCTTCCTCCTCCACTGCCCCACCACTGTGAGCCGTCGCACTCTTAGGGCTCTTCCCTATAATACCAGATTTTCGAATCCGACCAGACTTTATCTCTGTCTTGTCCGTCGCTGGATGCACCGGCGTCGGCGGATCCAACAATCTGGACCTTGTCTTTGTCTTCATCAGAGTCTTATTTCTCAACGACCTGTTCGAGCTACAATGAACAACCTCTGCTTCATCATCCTCTTCTTCGTCGCCACTGCTACCACTGTCCTTTTTCGCCGGCGAACGCAGAACCGTGCTCTGCCTCCGTCTAACGACGTCGGCATTTCCGTTAGGTTCAGAGACGAAACGGTAGCTTGCCGTCGCCGGAGAGGGAGACTCGGAAATAGTCGTTAGGCCACGTGGCGGCGTGGTGTTGCTCTGTGTCTCCGCCATGTTGATGTCCAAATCGAGTGAGATCTCGCCGGAAGCTTTCTGTTGGTGGAGAAACCGATCGATGAGTCTCGAAGGCGGATCCGCCTCCTCCGAACGCTCTCTACGCCGCATGAATTCAAAACCCCCGTCGTCTTCGCTGCCGTCTCCGCCGTGTCTGAAATCATAGCTTGATTCTCTCCAGATCTTTCCGGTACTTGCATTGTTGCTAGACCCAGTGGCGACGGCGGGGGAGGCATCGTCATCTCCGTCGCCTTGAATCTTGACGACGATGTGTCGCCGATCAGCCGAATCAACGGCCATGATGGATCCCGTAAAGAATCGACCTTTTCAGTACGATCTAAGTGACCTATTAGTGGTCTGTTTCTGTTAAAGACTGAGATTTTTTCTTTATGCGGAGAGGAGTGTGAAGCTTGGGATTGTTAAAGATAATGAAAAAGGAAAGAGAAAAACTTTAAGTGGTGTTTGGTTTCTGAGAAAGTGGAGGAAAATTTGTATACCTTAATTCATGTTTGTTTCTGTTTGTTCACATTTAAAAAGATAACAAATATTATATATATTCTTTATAACTGTGATTTTGACGATGTACTTGTGTTTGACACATGTGACGTGACTTTGGTCTAAAGTAAGCAAAAAAATATATTAAAAAAGTTTTAAATCCTTTTCACTACCCACAAAATTTCAATACCTAAGCATGTTATCAAATATAAATTGGAATAAGAATATATGTTTCCATTTAAATTATCTAATTTATAGAAAATATTAAATAGATCTATTTTTTTGTATTACTTTAAATGAATGAATTTTATTAGAAGTTATTAAATTAATCGAATGTAGATATCTCTTATATCTTATTTTATAGTTACTAATATAAATTGTGTATATTTATAATGCTAAATGTTATATAAATTAAATGCTAACGATATAAATTAGACAAATTTATTCTACATCATATGAAATAAAAAATTTATTTCAGGAATGAGTCATTTATATATATATATTAACTTTAGATTAAAAATGTACAAATTTAAATTAACATTTTAATTAGGGTTGGACAAATTATCCGAAGTATTCGTATCCGATTCGTATTCGAACCGTATTCGATCCGAAAAAGCAAATATCCGTAGGAACAAATACAAATACAAATACCAGGATTTAGATATTCGACAAATACAAATACAAATAGTATAGTCAATTATTCGTAAGTATTCGTATTGTAAGTATTAAATATAAATTATTTAGAATTTTTATTATTTTTTTTTAAAATTGATTTTATTACGGATACGGATATCCGACGAATATCCGAATATTTGCGGATATTCGAATTTATGAATATCCGTATTTATAAATACGAATACAAATAATAAAATCGAATATTCGACAAATACGAATACAAATAGTGGAATATTTACTGATATTCACTGTTTGTCCGCCCTAATTTTAGTTATGGAAAAATAGATTTTTTGTTAGTAATGAAAGTTAACTTATTACATTATTAATTCATTAGAATATTAACCTCATCACCACCACATCACATCTCAGTAAGAAACGTGTCACTTTTCACAAGTCAAAGTCAAAAGACACCTTATTACACATGGTAACGATAAGTTGGAAGCTCGAGGAAGAATATATAAATATATATATATATTGGGTATCACTATTACATTATGTTTAGGCCAATGTTGGGAACCGTAGCAGTTGATGATTTGGACATGGAAGTGTATAATAATGTAATGAGATGAAATAGATGGTGACAGTCTGGCTTACGTGGCAACATCGTAACGACCGATTTATATATGAGTCAGACACGTGGTTCTCTGATTGGTCGGCTCGACATCGGCCAATAAAACATTCATTAATAGGAAACAAAGAAACATGTATGATGAAGACACGTAAGTGACCTGCTAAAGTTAAAAAACATGATTTTTTTATTTAAGTTTTTTTTTGGTAAATCATAATGCTCTATTATGTTTTTTATTCGGATGTCCACTAATGTAAATACCAATTTTGATCATTTGTGATCGATTTTGTAAAAACAAATGAATCAAATATGATAACGTATTTGAGTTATTTTGAATAAATATATATAATAATTAATTTTTAAAAAAAATTAAAAACCAATTAAATTCGATGCAGTTAAATTCTTATAACAGATTGAATTTATCAAAAATCTAAATAAAATAAAATTAACCAAAAAACAAATATTTGTTTTAAACATGTTAATAATATTTAACTAAATATGAAATTTTAATTATATGTTATATTTTATTTTATACAATATAGAATGATTGATGGATTTCTAAAATTATAAAATATTTAGAGTTTATAGGATAAAACCGAAAAAACTGCTAAAAATTAATTTAAGTTTATTTTTTACTTTAATCATACTTTTTATATCCTAATTAAAACAAATTAAATAAATTTAAATTTGGTTATTATTCAACTATTATATATTAATATCCTAATAATTCATATCTTTGAAACCCATCAATACTAATAATTACTTGTCAATTAAACTTGTTTGTCGGATCTTATATATAATATATGTAGGTCTAGCTGTCAAAGAGAATTTTGATTTTTGTTCTTATTTTAAAAAAAATATTGTGTTCCTATTACCATATTACTTTTACGCGTGAGAATATCGAGTATACCTACGTCTATTTGGTAAAAATAATGATTAAATAGAAAAAAAATTGAGAAAAAGATAATTTTATTCTTAATTTTCGCACATGAAAATACATACAGTTTGACAAATTTTTGAAATGAAAAATATTTCAAAGTTGAGAGTAAAAAGCGAAAAGGGATTTAGAAGTTGAGAGCAAGGATCGAGTTCAAAGTAAGAAAGAAGAAAAATTCAAGTTGAGACCAAGAAAATTTTGAAGTGAGAAAGACATGACAAGAATCAGTAATGTAAAAGAAAGCACGAGTCAATCTTCAATGGTGTCTCTAAGTGGATCGATTTTTAGGGTTTTATGTTGTAGATGAAATACATTAGAGATCAGACTGTTGAAAGCAAAATTGTTTGTTGATTTGAAATGAGTATAAATTTTAGTGAGTCGCTTGAGTCGAAGAGGGTTATGAGTCTCAGTGAGTCGCTTGAGACTCATGACCCTCTTCGACTCAAGCCTCAAGGGTCACTTGAGTCGTAAGGGTTACTTGAATCTCATTGAGTCGCAAGAATCACTTGAGTTATATGGGTCACTTGAGTCGCAACGGTTGCTTGAGTCTCATTGAGTCGCTTGAGTCGCAAGAGTTGCTTGAGTCTCATTGAGTCGCAAGGGTCGCTTAAGTCGCAATGGTCGATTGAGTCGCAGGGGTCGCTTGAGTCGCAAGGGTCACTAAAGTCGTTTGGGTCGTTTGAGTCTCATGGGTCGCTTGAGTCGCATGGGTCACTTAAGTCGTAAGCGTCAATTGAAACGCAAGGGTCGCTTAAGTCGGTAGAAGTCTAATGTATTCTTAATTGGTCATTTCTAGGTGCCAAAAAAGCCGAAGTTTCTTTATGACAAGCACATGGAAAAAATGCCAAAGATCACCACTGAGTGTTATCCTCGCGAGACAATAAAGAAGTTGAGAGGAATCTTAGATGAATATAAGTTGCATTACTTTAACAAAGAGTCATAATTTAGGCATTTATTCCATTTCCAATGTGAATCCACATTGACGAAGGTTTAAATGTCTGTCTTATTAAATCATTCTGTGATTGTACGAGATAAAAAGGAATTGTGGTTCGGCGTAAATGGTGTTTCCATCCGATACTCTACAATGGAGCATGCACTAATTATCGGATTGAACTACGGACCCTATCCTAGAGGATGGGAGTCCAAAAGAGATGATACATTCAGGCTGAAAAATTTCTATTGTGGAAAGGTGATTACCGCACAAGTGAATGAAAAGCTTGTGAAGGCGAAGAATTCCATCGACCAGACGAGGTTGGCAACATTGATGTTGTTGGGGTAAGTTCTATATCACAAGTCTGCAGCAAACAATTTTATCAACCATGACATCATTGACATGGTTGATGACTTGGAATTTTGTGAAGGCTTTCCATGGGGGCTTTACACATTCGAGAAGCTTGTGGATACTTACCACAAGCACGTTAGCGAGAAATTACTGAAACCAAAATGGCATTTATGGCGGTTTCATGATCTCACTAATGGTAAGTTATATATATTGTTTGAATAACATAAATGTTTTCGTACTTTTGGCATTCTTATCATTTTGTTTTAATGTTTCACTTACTTCCATTTGAAACCATCCTTAGTTTAGGCGGAAATAAATGATATGTTGATATTATGGATGCGATCCATCATGCCCAAGGATGTGCAAGAAGATGATTAAATCCAATTTTAACTTGAAGTATGTAGACGTGATGAGACAGATCGAAGATTCTAAGGTTACAATTACACAAGGGTCACAAAGGTTTATAATGGTTATTTTTTGTTTTTGCAGGATATTCGAAATCCTATTCATGTTGAACACGACGAGGAAGCTTTACTTTTTGATCCGGAGGATTACAAGAGATGCAACGATCCCGATGTTCAGATATGGATGAAACATCTACATAGAAATCCAAAGGGTATTTGTTGGGAGGACATTCGTAAGTAAGAGCTTCTGACACGAAAAGAAGCTCTTGGTGATCAATAAGTTGCTGTTATGTCAGAACAATCGGCAGATAATAGAAAAATATTTTCCTGAACTCTACTAACCCATTCAGATTCTTCATTTACATTTTTTCCCATTTACCATCATACAAAAATAAATCAGTGTGATCTTTTCATCCACCGAATCCATTACACATGTTACAAAAACATAAAAATATGGTAAATTCTATGATCCACTGTGACCATGTGTTTCAAATTCAAAATGACTCTATGACCCAATGCGACCGTGCGACTCGAAGAGACTCTGTGACCCAGTGCGATCGTGTGACTCGATGAGACACTGTGACCCAGTATGACCGTGCTACTCGATAAGGCTCTGTATTCCACTACGACCACGTGTTTCTCGATGAGACTCTGTGACCCAGTGCGACCGTGCGACTCGATGAGACTCTGTGACCCAGTGCGACCGTGCGACTCGATGAGACTCTGTGACCCAGTGCGACCCTGTGTTTCAATATGACTCTATAACCCAGTACGACCGTGCGACTCGATGAGACTTAGTGACCCAATACGACTCTATGAGACTTTGTGACCTACTGCGACTGTGCGACTCGATGACAATTTATGACCCAGTGCGACCATGTGTTTCAATATGACTCTATGACCCTAGTGCGACCGTGCGACTAGGTGAGACTCTGTAACCCAGTGCAACCGTGCGACTCGATGAGACTATGTGACCTAGTGCGACCGTGCGACTCGATGAGACTATGTGACCTAGTGCGACCGTGTGACTCGATGAGACACTATGACCCAGTACGACTATGAGACTCGATGAGACTCTGTAACCAAGTACGATCATGCGACTCGATGAGATACTTTGGACCAGTACGATCGTGCGACTCGATGAGGCTCTGTATCCCACTACAACAACGTGTTTCTCGATGAGACTCTATGACCCAGTGCGACCGTACGACTCGATGAGACTTTGTGACCCAGTGCGACCTTGTGTTTCAATATGACTCTGTAACCCAGTACGACCATACGACTCGATGAGACTCTGTGATCCAATGCGACTCGATGAGATTTTGTGACCCACTGCGACTGTGTGACTCGATGACAATCTGTGACCCAATGCGACCATGTGTTTCAATATGACTCTATGACCCCAGTGCGATAGTGTAACTCGTTGAGACTCTGTAACCCACTGCGAGCGTGCGACTCGATGAGATTATGTAACCTAGTGCAACCGTGTGACTCGATAAGACACTATGACCCAATGCGACCTTGAGACTCGATAAAACTCTGTGACCCAATGCGACTGTGCGACTCGATGAGACACTATGACCCACTGTGACTGTGCAACTCGATGAGACTCTGTGACCCACTACGACCATGTGTTTCAATATGACTTTATGACCCAGTGCGACCGTGCGACTCGAAGAGACTGCCACTCATTGCGATCATTTTACATTTCAATAAATATGACTCGTTTTGACTACATCAATATAATACTTGTTTTGAAAAAGGAAGAATCAAATTTATACATATTACTCACTACTCACTCGGGTTATCCAATTCACAAAAGAAACACGAAAAACAACGTGCTTAATTGCAAGCTTCTTTGTTGACAACAAACGATTTCAACCTATTCGCAGTGAATTTGATGCCGACTTCAAGCTACATGCGACGAATTTGATGCTGATTTCAAGCTACTCGCATCGAATCTGATGTGATATGAGAAAACAATAATTTTCGTGCCACATGAAAGAGGGAAATTGAGGTGCTTTGGAGGAGAGAAAAAAAACTGTCGATTAATTAAAAGACAAAGTTAATATGGGGTTATCAATATTTTAATGGTAGATTTGAAGTTAAAACTTTTTTTAAGAAATGGTAAGATTGAAATCCTAATAGCAGTTGAAGGGTATTTTTGAAGTTACCGTAAAAAGTTGTATAAAAATAAAGTGAAAACTTTATTATCTAAAGAAAGAAACTTTATTGTTATTGTATTCAAATACAAACCATGACTTTAAACCATGATTTGCATGTGACATGGAACTCCAATCTACCGTATTTTTTTTCCTTTTATTTATGGATTCGCCTGACATCATGGAGACGGACCCTTTCTCGCGTGATAACATAGTCCCACCGTCTATCATAAAATGACTAAGTGATAAAAAAACAACAATTATAGAGCTGTTGAAACATTACAATGGAGACATGCTATGAATGATGAGTTTGATACTCTTATTCACAACAATATATAGGAATTGGAATTATTAGATAAATCTCACAACATTGTTAGATACAAATAGATATTTCGCTCTAAGCGAAATTCTGATGACTAAATAGATAGATTTAAGGGTCTATATCAATGTCCAATAGCCGATTTTAATGAAACACTAAATCTTGTTGTCAACGCCAACACTATTTGACTTGTTTTCAATTTTTCATAGATGGTCTATACAACGTTTACATGGCAACAACTCCTTTTTTGAAAGGAGATCTCGCCGATGAAATCTTCATATCACAAACACAAAGCTTTCAGTTTAACGCCAATCTTCATATATTTTGCAAACTAAAAAAACTGAGCAAGCACCATGAACATGATATTCTTAGCTACGACAATTTCTTGAGTCTTAGAGTTTTGTCAACTCTCTTATCGATGAATCACTATCTCTTCTTCAATTAGGAGGTTCTCGGTTGTTTGTCCTTATCTATGTCGATGATCTTATTAAAATTATAAACCCTATCTTACAAGTTCAGCATTTTAGCAACACAATTGTAAAAAAATATCTTTGAAGAATATTGGTAATCCTCGATATTTATTGGTCATTTAGACAACATAGACTTCTAAAGGTCTTCTTATCACACAACGAAAGTACATTCAAGATCTTTTCCATCGTGCAAATATAGCATCATTATAACCAATTTCCACACTTATGATCTCATCTCCTCGACTCATCTATCTTCGAGGAAGTCTCTTGAGGATCCTATAGAGTAACGTATGATTATTGGGAGTTTGCAATATTTGTCTCTCACCATAATTGACATCAATTTTGCAGTCAATCACCTATATCTAAATATATGGATGCACTGACACCTGAGCACTGACTCATTGCGATAAGGATTATGAGATACCTAGTTGGGACTCTTGAAGATGACATCTTCCTCTCTTCTACCAATCAGGTCACATTTCACGCTTTCGGTGATGCTTATTGGGGGTGATCGTATTGATTTTTTATCCACGTGCGCATATATTGTATATTTTGGATCCCATTTTTTAGCCATCTAAGAAACAAAATGGCATTGTAGTGCATTCTTCTATATAAATGTTGAATATCATTCCATTGCTACCACGTCTGCAAAAGTAAGTTGGGTTCGCAATCTCTTTTCTGAACTTGAGGAACCATCTGGTTTCACATATGTGATCTAATGCAACATTATTGAAGTTACATATTTAACCGCCAATTATGTCTTTCATTCATGTATGAAGCACCTTGCTTTGGATTATCATTTCGCTCGAAGTCAAATTCAGATTGTATTTTTCGTGTTAGTCACGTTGTTTTCGCTGATCAACTTGTATATTTATTTACAAAATTGTTACCACATATGATATTTATTCTTTATGTGTCATTACACATTAGACAATGATTTATCTTTATGGTCATAATCTTATATAATATAAATTACATATTATATAAATTGTGATCAACATAATACTCCATCATGTATATAACCTAAACATTAATAAGAGAATAAGCTTTTCGAAAATGGTACATGAAATCAGGGATTTCTCGACAATGCTTCCAGGTTTTCGGCTATTATCCCTATAATCCTTCCAAGGTTTCAACCACTGAAGTTTCTGCTTTTCAACCACTTTCACAATCTCATTCTTGTATATACGTATCATTGATGCATTGATGTAATATAAGGAAGTGAATCATAAAATACACATCAAAATCTTTCTTTCAATTTGTATCATGGTATTAGAGCTGGAATCTTTTCCTAAAATAAAAAAAATACTTACCTATCCATAAACCCTAGCCAACCTCAAAGTCACTAAAACCCAGTTTCACCCTCTTTGACGCCGTCCAGATCCGTCAAAGTTCTATCTTCCTCGATGCTCTAAATCTCCAACCGCACCGAGCCCGACCTTCGTCTTCTTTAACGCCAACCACCATACCAGACTTTAGCCACCGCACCAAGATCTCCGACGCCGACCACCGCAAATCACCATCTAACAAAACCTCTTACAATAGAATCAACGATCAACCCGAGTCCTGCTCCAGCCGTCTAAATCTCCACCGACATCGACCAACACCGACTGCCCCATCAACCAAATTCGACCAAAACTTGATCCTCTTCGACTGTTGAGTAACCGACGCTTCGATCCATCGGCCGACTGATAAAAAAAGAAAAAAAATAAAGAACAAGATGCCTTATGAAACTTTAACGTGAAGACCATCACTTTTGCGAACTTACTTTTATAGCTTTGAGGGTTTAATTATAACATATTAAGTTAAAATAAAAAAAAAGGCAAAATTGCTTGAGATGGATTTGAACCATGCATAAAAGAAGTCAGAAGTGGATAGAAGTGTACAACCATTTAGCCAAGTGGATTTTGTCAAAGTTTTGTTTCTAGAAAACTATGTTCACTGGAATCTAGACATTTAGGGAGACCAACCCGACTCTCTATCCTTCCGACATATGATGTTTTTTTCGATGTTCCGACCATGACGCTTTATGACATCCCGACCATGACGCCTTTGTCGGTATTCCGACCATAACACCTTTTTTTGGCATCCTGACCTAGACGCCCTTTGTTGACGTTTCGACCAGACGTGCCCTTTGGCGTTTCGACCCCGACGGGTCTATTCGAGCATCGACCGACTATCGAACCAAGACAACGGAGCGAAAAACCATTGAAATTTTGATCCAACCATCGACACTTTCTGATAAAGTGTTTGATTTATTTTTTTCTTTCATCTTTTGACAATCAGAGTAGGGGTGGATATTTCGGGTTACCCGGACCGACCCAATCCGAATAACCTAATCCATGAGATATATAGATTATATAGCAAAACCATATGGGTTCAATATGAAAAACCCAAATGGGTTCGGGATAACCCAATAAACCCAAACAATCCGAAAAAGAAACCCTAAACAAACCTTAAACCTAACTGTGACACAACTTCCTCTCTCTCACTCACACGCGCCTCCTAAAAAATTTTCTCATTTCGCCTTCTTCCTTCCCGTCCGTCGCCCCTCCTCCTCCCGTCCGTCGCCCCTCCTCCTCCTGTCCGTCACAACATCTCTTGTTTCAGCATTGTAAACCTTCTTCCTCGGCTCTCTGTTTCAGTATATCTCTGTTTCAGTATGTGTATATCGTAGCCTCCTCTTCGCTTTGGTTACAGTTACAACTACATTAATCTATTTCTTCTAAATATTCTTCTTCTTAGATGAAGCTTTTGGTTGAACCTTTGCCTTATTTGTAATATCGCCCAAAGCCTTACGGTTATTGTTCTTCTTTGGAGCTATTATTGAGCTTTTGGTTCTCCTTTGTTCGGATTTTTTGGGTTAATGTTTCAAAACACGAACAACCTAAACCCGGATCGAAACCCGAAAAACCCGTCTCGAAAACCAAATGGGTTTTTTGGGTTCAATTTTTTAAAACCCGAGGAATCCGAACCCGGACCGAACCCGAGAAACCCGGATTGCCCACCCCTAAACCTAAACCAGAGTACTAGACTACAAATCACAAAAATCTTCACCAAAACATTAGGTTGATAGGGATTTGATGTTTTATTGGCAAGTTGGACGTTTGTGATCTCTATGCACCAACTTGAAGGGTGTTACAGGAAATCATGAATTTTCCGATAATGCTTTTAGATTTTCAGCCACTATCCTTGTAATATTCCTTTAAGGCTTTCAACCACTAAAGTTTATGCTTTTCAATAACTCTCGTAATCTCATTCTTGTATATAAATATCATTGATGTATTGATGTAATGCAAGAAAGTAAATCATAATACACATCAAAATACTTCCTATAATTCGTATAAAAAAACCTATTAATCGCTACCCATTAAAGTTATTTTCTTTTATTGTTTATCAATGTTGTGATTTTTTAAATAACAAATTATTTAACAATACTATTATTTATTATTTTCAAACAAATATAATCTTACAATGCATTATATTATCTACTTATCAAGATTTAATATTATATAAATAATTTTTATTTAATATGATCTTTTTATCAAGATGAAGATACAACCTTTGCTCATCAATTGAGTTAAAAAATTGTAACAAGATATTTTCTTTATTTAAGTCCGAGTTATTACGTGTGGGAATTGAGATTTCACAATAATTTTCTTCAAATTAATAGGGATTTAGATTTTCCTATTAATTTGTCTAGATGATATAATTATTAAATGGCCAAAACTCTATAAATGATACGGTATAAAAAGAGAAAAAGATCTATTCCCCTTTAAACTATCACACTTTAATTCTATTCTTCCATGTACTTTCTCTCTCATTTTATTCCCTCTGAACTATCATTACTAATCTCATTCCCCCATAAACTTTAAAATTCATGTTAATTTCCCTTCCATTAAATATCCGTTAATTTTTCTGTTAATTTTTAAAGCAATTTATTTCCCCAAAACTATATGAATTTTAGCCTATTCCCCTCGGACTATATGAATTCGAGCATATTCCCCTCCGAACTATATAATCTCTAGTCAATTCCCCCTGAACTATATGACTTATAGCCTATTTCCCCATGAACTATATAACTTCTAGGCTATTCACCCCTAAACCATATGACTTTTAACCTATTCGCCCTAAAAACAAATTATACATTCAATGTATTTTCAAAATTTTGGTTATTATAAATGTAACATATTATATAGCTCGGGGAAAAATAGACTAGAAATCATATAGTTTGGGAGGAGAAGAATATGCTAGAGGTTATATAATTCGGGGAGAATAGATTAGAATTCATATAGTTCAGGGGAATAGACTAGAACTCATATAGTTTGGAGGGAAATAGGTTGTTTCAAAAAAAGTTAAACAAAAAAGTTAAAAAGATATTTAATAGAAGAGAAATAGAATGAATTTTTAAAATTTAGGGAGGAATTAGATGAATAATGATAGTTCATGGAGAATAAAATAAGAGAAAAAATTTAGAATGAATAAAATTAAAGTGCGCCATTCTAAGTCTAAGGTAATAAATATAAAAATATAATACGAAAATCCGAATGCCAAGGTGATTTTGGACTTCCATCTCTTAATGGGCTAAAAAAGAAATATAAAATCTTGGCCCATTATTCTGAATAGGAAAATATCCGAAACATCGGTTTGGTAAACCAGAAATTTCGGTTATCACGATTTCTTAACTTTTTATCTTCCTAAAGCCCTCTCTAAACCCCTTTTGCTTCTGCTTCTGCCTCTTCGTACCAGAGGTGGTCCAAAGCGCTCCAATGGCCGCTTCCTAGTCGTTGAGCCCACCCACACTCTTGTACCTCAGCGTATTCACCTGCATACATGGCGAATCCTCTGAAATATTTATTTCGAAACCATCCCTTTCTTTTGAATCCACGATCTGTCTCGCCTTTGTTCATTTCCCGAGCCCTAGCTTCGTCGACCGAAGCTCCCAGAAAGCCCCTCTCCGTTTTGTTCGAAGAAGCCGTGGGGCTGAGACCCAGATCGGAAACAATCGAAATCGGAGACGAAGACAATAAATTGAAGAAGAAGCTGTTGGAATTGGAGAGAACACTTATTGATCTGAAGAAATCGGAACCCGAGAAGAGTAAGCGGGAGAAGAAGGTGAAAAACCCTAGGGAAATCGAAGAAAGGAAGAGCCTTTACTCGTTGTTTAAGGGAGACAAGAGTAATGAAGATAAGGGCAAACAGCAGGGTGAAGATGGTATTCAGAAACAGGAGAGAATTAAGGTTTTCAAGGAGCTTCCTCTTGAGATGGTTTCTTTTGTGAAGCATCTGCACAAGGAAGGGTATTTGAGCAAAGCTAATTTCCTGCGTGGGGAAAAGTTGGATACGGGAAGTTTGAATGATGAATATTCTAGAACTTTCTTGAAGTTTGCTGCAGAAAGATTTGGAAGGGATCACCAAGAAATAGCCAAGTAAGAACATTGCAATTATTGTTCATAATATCTTTGAATGGTGTTAGATTGTTGAAGTGGAATGCGAGGGTGTTCTTGGTTCGTTGGAGGGTAAAGTTTGGTAATTTCCATGGGACGTTGATGAGGGTAATTAAACTTTGGTTTAAAGACCTATTAGGCTTGAAGTCATTTCATAAAGGAAGCTATGTTTTGGGTGTAACACCTGAAAACAAAAATAGTAATTTAAAAAAACAGAATGGATGCAACCATTCAAATGAATGAATGGTTGCAAGCAATTAGGCGGCAGGTACAAGCTCAAAAAAGAAGGCGACAGTTGCATGTGTAGTGTGAATAGGTTATTGAATTAGGTGTTTGTAAAATGGTGTTTGATGTTTCATTGGTAATGACCTGTTACCAATATAAATTGACATGGGCATATGCCAATTTTAACACATCATCTGCAACGTGAGTAGTTAGGGAGAGAACAAGTTTTCAGTGAGAGAGAGAGAGAATAATGAGAAAATTAGAATGAGTTTTTAGGAGAGGAGAAGAAGATAGGAGAAGAACGCAGACATTTTCCGATCGTCTATTATGGGTGAGTTTTCCATTTTCCCATTCTTTGTAAATTAGTGCACACTAGATAGGAAAATTATAGTAGGATTCTTCGTTTTGGATTGGTGAAAGAATCACCAATATTTCATAGACGACGGAGCGTTATAGAGCGACGTGTGTGTTAAGGTTGAGGGAGATGGAAAAAGATGTTGCCATCGCTAGTACAACTGGACGTAGTCTTAGTTCTAAGTACATAGCCCCGATTGGTGGAGTCGCAGTCGTCCGCGTTTGCGACTGCGTTTTCTGGCGACTATGGACAACACTAAAAATGACTGGTGGAGTCGCAATCGCCCGTAAACGCGGTAAAATGCAGAATTTAAAAATTCGGAACTCTGTCGCGTTACGTTTGCGTTTCGGTGCGTTTTGAATAAAATTATGAAAATACTCTTCTCTTTTTTTAGATATTATGTTTTACGCTTTATATGTATTTCAAATTTTGTTTTAATGATTTACTATAGTTTATATTTATCGTAAATATATAAAAATATTTGTGTATATATATATGGTTGTATGAAAATATTTAATTATTTTTTTGATAAAATTATTTTAAATTTCTATTAATTTATATATATATGCATATATATATGTATGTATATATATTGTATATTTAAATATTTGAATAATTTTTTAATTTTAAATTTATTTCAAATATTTGAAAAATATAATTAAAAAGTATACATTGAACAATAAAATTTAAATATTTTCTTTTATTAATAATTGTCTATTTTGATAATTTTGCTTAAAACACAATTGCAACGTATTTTTGTCATTCGCTTCTAGTCACAGTCGCCCACAAACGCAACGTTTCCACCATCCAGACAAAATGAAACAAAACGTCACCAATCGCTGACAGAAACGCCGCCAAACGCAAATGCAGCGTTTCCACCAGTCAAGCTCATAGTTGAGATAAAGTTTTGTCAAAACTCTTATGGATGAGTCACCATCTCATTGTGTGTGGCGTGAGATAGGAGGAAGGAATGAATAATCTCGAACCCTAGTGGTATTTTTGTAAATTGTGTAAACATAAAGATATTATATATATATATATATATATATCTTCGGATATCCGCAAATAACCGTCTCTGAAATTAGAGAATTACGACTTTCTGGTTATGAGATTTCATTACCTGAACCCGTAGGTTCGAATAATTTTTCGCGGAATCAAGACGGGTAATTTGCTTAGTCCTAACGTGAGTCATTCAGACCAAATAACGTTTTGGAAATGCATTTGGATCGAGCGAAGTACTGATCGGCCTGAGAAATTTATTAGGTTTTCTACTCAAGCAAGCGATGGACCATTTAGCTTGAGCGAAATCTCGAACTGCTCGACCGAGACAACTAAGGGAGACTCGTGAAAAATGGGTTAGGGGTGTTAGTGTTACATTGGGTATGTATATGTTCTTTGGTAAATGTCAGGATTAGAAGAGGACAAGTTTGGTGCTTGTGCATTCGGAGAATATTTAGTGGTGAATTGATTTACACCGTACAAATGCTCTCTGATTATGAGATTCCAGTTTAATAAGTTATTGATGATGCTAAATGATGCTTGACCGACGTAGATTGGATTGAGTTGTCGGGTTGATACTGTTATGATAAGTTGTCTCATATCGGTTAAGACATAAACTTTGGACTCATATATATGTTACTGAGAATACCTAAAACTCTTGAGCAGTTTTTGTGATTAGTTAGAACCAAACTCATATTTGACATGATACCAGAGTCATGTTCGTCCCGATGATTATTATGATAAGTTGTCCCACATCGGTTAGAATATGAACTTTGGACTCATATATATAATACTGTGCAATCCTAAACTCTTGAGCTAGCTTTTGAGATTAGTTAGGCCCATATCCATATTAGTTACATCGTACAAATGCTCTCTGGTTATGAGATTCCGGTTTAATAAGTCATTGATGATGCTAAATGCTGCTTGACCGACGTAGATTGTATTGAGTTGTCGGGTTGATACTGTTATGATAAGTTGTCTCATATCGGTTAAAATATAAACTTTGGACTCATATATATGATACTGAGAATACTCTTGAGCAGTTTTTGTGATTAGTTAGAACCAAACTCATATTTGACATGGTACCAGAGTCATGTTCGTCCCGATGATTATTATGATAAGTTATCCCACATCGGTTAGAATATGAACTTTGGACTCATATATATAATATTGTGCAATCCTAAACTCTTGAGCTAGCTTTTGAGATTAGTTAGGCCCATATCCATATTAGTTACATCGTTCAAATGCTCTCTGATTATGAGATTCCGGTTTAATAAGTCATTGATGATGCTAAATGTTGCTTGACCGACGTAGATCGGATTGAGTTGTCGGGTTGACACTGTAATGATAAGTTGTCTCATATCGGTTAAGACATGAACTCTGGATTCATATATATGGTACTGAGAATCCCAAACTCTTGAACAACTTTTGTGATTAGTTAGAACCAAATCCATATTTGACATGGTACCGGAGTCAGGTTCGTCCCGATGATTATTATGATAAATTGTCCCACATCGGCTAGAATATAAACTTTGGACTCATATATATAGTATTTTGCAACCCTAAACTCTTGAGCTAGCTTTTGGGATTAGTTAGGTCTATACCCATATTCACAGATCTCATATTTCACAGATAAATTTTTGATACGAAACATGTGAAGTTAATAAGATATCAGGTTCTTATATGATCTATGAACTTTGGATTAACCAATCCTCGGCCTTTTCGATTCTCCGTCGGAATTTCTACTTGGCTTACATCGTTTCTTGTTTTCCTTTGATGTTTTTGTGACCAAGCAGTGTTTAACCAATCATGACATTCTATAACATCTCATTAAACATACAGGTGGTTATCAGGCAGCGATTTGAAGAGTGTTGTGCTCTTTGGTTGCCCAAGTTTGGAGAGAAGGTCGTTATTCTCTGCCAAATCATTACGCAAGTTTTTCGAGATACCAGAAAACAATGTAAGCCGCCATTGTCTTCTCTCTTTTCTTGTCTTAATAGGTTGAATTAGATGATGTCTGAAAGCCTCTTCGCCCACAGGTGTGTAGCAAGTGCATGATAAAAGAGAGATGTAAGTTTCCAAACCAAAGCGTGTGGAAAGGTCATACGAAGAACTTACATTTGAAGGATGTGATGATGATCACTATATATTTATTGGATCTAACTCATCCGGATCTACGAGTACCTGAAGAGATACATGACTCGGTCTTAAAGTTGCTGAGGGAGATTCAGAATCTGAGCAAAACTGTCTCCAACCCTATCGTTTGAATCCTTTTATTCCATTGGGAGCTTGGTAAAGTGGGAACCTTTTTCGTGGTGTAAGTTAGCAGGAAGATTTGGGAGACTCTCTAGTTGAGTCAGAGGCTTTGAGACAGGTGTGAACATAAATGTCTTCAATCGATATAAATATTATTATCCAATAGACGACGAAAAGGAAGTTTAAGACATATAATACTCGCCTGAGAAATTGGCCTATCTTCAACAGCCACACGTATTTCCTTCTCTCTCTCTCCGTCTCTCTCAGTTTTCCGCTAGATTCCATAGTATCTTCTTCTATGCTTCGAATTTAACAATTATTATGAATTCCCGTCCATTTCTTTACCCTCGGCTTTTGATTCTGTGTTGAACAGTAATTTCAGTGTACTGAATCCCTAACTTTGTGGCTTTTCCGTCATTTCTGTGTGAATTCTGTTAAACCCTCAAGTTCATTTCTTTCTTTCTCTCTTCGTATTGAAATTTGAAACCCTTGTCTCGTCGCAGTACGTCTCTTGAATTCGGACAATTCTGGCTGCGTTTGGGATTTATAGCTATTTCCGTTAAAAAGTTGAATTCTTTTTCCTTACTTTGTTCAATCCGCCGATAACCTCTGTTGGTTGGTTTCACATGTACCTTTGAATACCTAAGAAAATGTCTGTGGAGAGGTCGTTTGAAGCCTGGGAGGAGGTTCAGCGACATGGGCAAGACTTGGCTGACAGACTTGCTCAGGGTTTCACGGGTTTGATTCAAATCAACCCTCCTTCGTTTCCATGGCCGAATCCGCCAACAGCGAAGCTATTCGATCTCGAATTCCCAATTCAGTATTCCGGGGTTAGGTACTCTGGGTTTGCTATCGAACAACCCGTCAATGGTGTTTCAGCAATTCTCGACATCGGGAGCAGGATTGGTCAAGCTGGGGCTGATTTTGGCGCTGGATTGAACGTGATGGTTCAGCAATTCTTCAGGAGATTGCCTGTGCCGTTCCGACACGAGGAGAACTCGGGTTTGCCGATTCAAGAAGATAAGAATACTGAGAACCAGAGGGCTTATTTGGATTTGAGTATGAACACAAAACAGGACTTGGGTTTGGCTGCGGATCGGTTGAGAGATTCAGGGTTTACGAAGACAAACGCTGGTTCTGTTGCAGTGACTGAAGAGGAAGTTCCTGAGTTCAATTTGAGGACTGCTGGATTGCTCGGGAGACCAAAGGTATTATTTCCAATGGTGCTATATGGTCATTGCACTTGTGGCTTTTATGTCTTGATGCTATATGGTGTCACTATATCTGCCAGCATATATAGAGAATGGATACCAATGAAGAGCATGCATCAGTTTGTGAAATTTCAATGTGGCTCAACCTGGACCCAGGAAGATTAGTGTTTAGGTTTAGGTGTTGAACAATTTCCTTTGGGATTCCATGAAAGTCTGGGATAAATGCGTGTGTTTTGAAC
>CM071864.1:1131552-1146771 GCA_036759665.1 Gynandropsis gynandra
CCTACACGATTAGTTATAAAAGTCTTTTGACAAGCATTCGCTACAATTGGTCGTGTGAACCAAAAACGTATATTTGGATAAGTGCTTGAATGTTTATGTATATTATATCAAGCTCTGTAATGTTCTTTTAGTCTCGGTTGTAGTCTTGAGGTATTTTCTTTTAGTGTTGGGTTTATTTGAACGAGTAAAGTACATTTCCGCTAAGGTGAAAATTGTTTTTGTGTTTGATTGTGTGATTTTTCTGAATGTTTACGTTTGATGCAGGGGACCGTTGATATGTCGTCAAGTTATGACAGTAGAACAAATGATATGGAGCATTCACTGGTGGCTAAGGGAGACCTATGGAGAGTAGAAGCTTCAACTTCAAATTCCAATGCAAGAGATGGTAGTTCATCTCTCTTTCTTCTCCAGCTCGGACCACTTCTCTTTCTCCGTGATTCAACTCTTCTGTTACCCGTTCATTTATCAAAGCAACACTTGCTCTGGTATGGATATGATAGGAAGGTAAGCTCAAAAGTCTGCCTCTTGAACGGTATCAATCATGTTTTAGACTCGCCGAATGTGTTTTGGGCAGTCATTAACATTCCAAAGTTTCGAAAGCACAAAATGGATAAATTTGTTATCTCTGCAAATAATATTCTTTCCGAGTTATAGTTCTGGTCACTTGTCTTAGCAATCAAAGCACGGGTTTTTCTGCTCCGTTAAATTTCTCCTCGTGACTCTGCATCAGATTGATTTTGTTCGTACATTAATGTTCTTGCAGAGAGGTATGCATTCGCTCTGTCCGGCCATTTGGTCAAAGCATCGGAGGTGGCTCATGATGTCAATGCTCTGTCTTAATCCTTTAGCTTGTGTAAGCAGCTATATTTTAAATTCATACAAATTATTGATTCTTTTTCGTTTGTATATCCGGGTAAGTGTTCTTTGTGTGTCTTTACATTTTTACACTGCGGAACTAAAATCTTTTGTACAAACAGTCATTTGTAGACTTGCAGTTCCCAAATGGGCAGTTGACGTATGTATCTGGTGAGGGATTGACAACGAGTGCCTTTGTTCCTTTCTGCGGTGGCCTCCTTCAAGTACAGGGTCAATATCCCGGAGAAATGAGATTTAGTTTTTCTTGTAAGGTTAGATTACAATTTTCTTGATTAAGAAGAATGAACCCGAAATAATCTCATGTCTTTGTCGAAGTTTATGATCAAGGTTCACGATTGTTGCGACCATATGTATGGTTTGACTTGAAACAGAACAAATTGGGAACGCGTATTACACCGATGGTATATTGGCCAGACAAATCATTTGCATTAGGTCTTTCTCAAGCCTTGGCTTGGCGAAGGTCGGGACTGATGATGAAACCCACAGTTCAATTAAGGTAAGCCTTTAAATTTACTCTCTTTTCTGTAAAAACAGAAAATTATCGGTGATTATTTCACGATTCGTCTCGAGTTCTTTGCTCCTACTCACTATTTAGATCTTAATGAATTTAAACAGCATATGTCCCACATTTGGTGGAAGCAATCCGGGAATGAAGGCAGAAGTTATTCACTCGTTTAGTGATGATTTGAATCTGATATGTGGTTGTACGCTTACGGGGCATCCTTCCGCATTTGCATCTATCTCGGTATGCACCAGTTTCTCCGTTTCTTTTTTTTTTCTTTTCATTTTGGATATCTATAGATCGTATTTCCTGAACATCGTCTGTTTCTCTAACGCAGTTCGGTAGGTCCAAATGGAATGGCAACGTCGGACGCTCAGGAGTAGTCTTTAGAGCCGATACTCCTCTTACAAACGTCGGCCATTCGTCATTTTCGGTCCAGCTTAATAACGCTTTCGAGTTCTGAATTACACAGCTTAACGTTATGATATCGTTTTTCCGCAGGTTTATTGTATATAAATAACTTACAAAGATGAAACACTACATGAATACCAAACTATGTTACAATATAACCACTTCCTTAAAGTATGATCTCTAAAGTTCTGTCTGAACTGTGTTTTTTGTTTACAAACGAATATAAAGAATCTGTAATTTTCATGTCTTAGCAATCAATCTAACAGCTTTCTTGATGAACTTGAAGAGTATTCTTCTTTCAGTGTCACATCTTTGCTTGGTACAGAGATTGAGGAATCAATCCAAGGTCCTTCTGTTGAGACACTTCGGTGTTCTTCACTCTCCCGATCGAAGCTCGAGACCTGTGATTGGCTATCTTGTGATAGAATCTCGAAAGCTCTGAACCTCGCGGCTGCACCAGCAGCAGCTTCGCGCTTAACCAGCGGTGCCTGGACCTTCATCTTCCCCTCGAGCATACTCACCACAGAAGACATTGGTGGCCTCAATGTCGGAGACGGGTTAGTGCAGAGTAGAGCCAGGTTCAGCATTCGCATTGCCTCTACTTTCGTGTAGTTAGACCCGAGGTCCGAGTCCACGAGTTCTAAAAGGTTTCCTTGTTCTTGCAACACATAGGCCTGTGGAACATGAAAACCAGTTAGAGTCAATTTTGAAGATTCGAAGGAAAGCTAAATTAGCCCTTTATCCCGTCGTTATACCTCATCGAGAAGGTAAACGAACTCCTCCTTAGGTCGGTAATTCGTGTTGCTCTTTCCACTGACAATCTCTAAACAAACGACGCCGAAGCTGTACACATCAGCTTTGTCCGTCAAGTAACCTCTCATCGCATACTCGGGAGCCATATAACCGCTGCATTGAAGAGATCAAAGATTCAAAAGGTGCAATTACTTTGAGTTTCAGAGAGGAAGTACTTACATTGTTCCTGCAATCCTTGTGCTTATGTGAGTGTTTTCTTCTTCGTCGAGCTTAGCCAGACCAAAATCAGAGATCTTTGCATCGAGAGACTTGTCAAGAAGCACGTTCGTCGCTTTTATATCCCTGTGAACGATTTTCAACCTCGATTCTTCGTGAAGATACGCTAATCCTTTCGCAATTCCCAAACATATCTTCTTCCTCGTAGACCAATCTAAGTGAAGTCTATGTTCCTCCGGACCTACAAAAGTATGGAGTCTCAGTCTCAACAACCTTAAGAACATCGAAGGCTAAGGTTGTCTCGAGGAAAGACTAACCAAACAGAGCACGAGCGAGGCTATTGTTTTCCAAGTACTCGTACGATGCAACATCCGTAAAGCTTCACAAGATTCGGATGTTGCAACGCAGATATCATTCCAATCTCAGTGACGAACTCTCGATTCCCTTGCTTTGATTTCGAAGAAAGTTGCTTGACAGCAATTGTGATCCCATCTGAGAGTACTCCCTGAGAACCAAAAGCTGTCACGTAAATTCATCTCACATATCTAATTTCAGAACACAAAAGGGTGAATCCAATAAGCATTACTTTGTAAACTGGACCAAACCCTCCTTCACCTATCTTGTTCGCTGCATCGAAGTTGTTCGTAGCACGTTTTATTTGCTTCAACGTGAAAGATCCCGTCAGCAGATCGAGTCCACGAAGTTCAGGAACTAGAAAGGGCATGTAAATCATCAACAAACTAAAACGGCAACTGACAGAACAACGTTTGAAGAATCATTACCGTTATCGTCTGATTCTTTTCCTCCTAAGTAACCTTTCCGTCTGAGGATAATAGCTACGATAAATGCAATAAAAATACACGTCGCAAGCACGATACCGGCAACAGCCCCATTGGACAATGGTTTTCCAGTATCAACCTTGAAATCTGAAAGCAGCCAAAACCAAAATTGTTGAACTATGGAATTTTTTCAGACAATTTTACATAAGAATGTGTCAGAATCTTACTTGGTGTCACAGTTATTGCAGAAATAAGAGGACCATATACACCTCTTGTCGGAATGGCTGATGTTCCTTTGCCTGCCCACTGCAAATGAATCTCTAATGTGCTCCCATTCACTTGCACACTATCAATTATCACTGTGTATCCTATACCAACTCCACCAGCTCTCTGTGCTATATCAAAGTCTCTCATAATCATATTTCCCTGCAAAAGAATTCACTTTTTATGTTATGTTGTCCCACATTGGTTAGATTACGGTATTAGTTAGGTTCAAACTCATATTTCAGACCCGCGAAGGAGGTTTTTTTCGTATTCCTACAAAGAGAAGACAAATGGAGAATGAACAAGATGCCAAATATGGGTTGAGCCTAACTAATACTAAAAGCTAGTCCAAGAGTTTTAGGGTTGTCCAACACCATATATATGAGACCAAATTTTCATGTCGTTAGGCGATGTGAGACAATACATCCAGAGGTGGCTCAGGCCAGGTTCGACAATAAGTTTAGGGCCTATTATTTTCAAAAAAATAATTAATATTTAGAATAATTGTATGTTAAAAAATACAAAAGGGTCTATTTTAATTTTATGGCACATGACCTCTTTTCTATCGTTTTTTAGTTGAACCGACTCTGAATACATCACAACACGGCATTCAAATCAGGTGGAATCTGACTCTGATATCATGTCAAATATGGGTTGGGTCTAACTAATCCCAAAAATTAGCTCAAGACTTTAGGGTTTTCCAACAATATATATATATATATATATATATGAGACCAAATTTATGTACTTAATCGACGTGAGACAATACTTCATGACACAAGAACTGAAAATATTTGTTGTCTATTGCTTCTGTAGCAACTCACCTGAACATAAATGTCGAATTTTCGCTGTCCCAGACTGTTATATGTCTGGTCGTCAGTGAACATTATTTCTGCAAAATGGAGTTGCACTTTGTAACTTCCTTTCTTCATACACAATCCAAAGTATCTCAAAGACTGTGGAGCGAGACGAGCCGTTCCGTAGTATTCAGGACCAGACACAGAGAGATTAAATCTGTTTACTGCCAAGAATTCGGCCCTGTCGTCGCCCACGAACGTTCCCGCACTGCTGTATCCCCATTTTTGTGAAGAGTAAAACGTTGATCGTCCTTTCCTGTTCAAGTCTTCCTCGTATGTGTTCTTGTTAACCTTGATCTTTCTTCCTCCACAGTTTATGAACAAGGAATGATCTGCAAAAACCCGTGATTAGTACGGTTTTTCGGATTTATATTCTGAAGAAAGCTTATCTTTTGAGAAGTATACTTACGTTCTGCATCTCCAGAACATGGAAGGTCTTTCTTTAAGCACCATTGAGCACTACAAGCATAGATTTTTTATCAGATAAGTGCTTCATTTGTGATCATTTATGAAAACTTTGTGAATTACAAAGGTAAAAAACTCACGAATTGTCGTTTATAGACGAGTAACCAGAGATCAAATTCCTATTGTTCAATGAAGAAATTTCGTTAGTTATTTGAGCTTTATGCTTCAATTACTAATATGATCAAGAGCAATGCTTACACATCCATCTGAATGCAGCTTACAGACGGTGGCTGCGTGAAATTGTTGTAAGATAAATCTCTAAAAACGATCAGAAAAAAACGACCCGTTAAGCCAAAAGATCGATTTCTTCGAAAATTCATCTCAAATGAAAGGTAGATAAAGTGTTTTGCCTTACATGTTTTCTTCACTTTCAATTATGAATGAAGGAACTGGACCAGTCAATGCGTTATTACTCAGAAACCTAAATCAGAATCGAATATCGTTTCGAGTTAATCTCCAAAAACGCTATCAAGAACGATATTATCGAATCTTGAACTTAAACTCACATATAATCCAATTTGGTCAGACTCTGAAATGTCTGAGGGATGGGTCCGGTTAGCATATTTGAGCTTAGATCTCTGCAATAACCAAAGAATACAAATACAGTTAATGCATTAATCATTGTTGTACCTAAAGAAATTTGGACTTACAGTAACTTCAATTCGCTCATTGATCCAATGTAATCAGGAATGTTCCCCCTGATTAAGCAGTTCCTCAATACCCTGATGAAGAAAATAAGCAAATCCGGTGAGCAAATAACGGAGTATTATAGCTAATATAGAAGCTAATAATGCCAAACGTACAAATATTTCAACTTCGTCATATTTCGCAGATCTGGAAAACGGGAGGTCGGACCACGTAAATCGGTTATCCTCCTGGTTAAATACATAAGAAGAATCGATTTCGTTAGAATTTCCAGGCTCTGAAAAAACCAAAGTATTCGTTTTTTATCTATCTAATCTCAAAAACTAGTTCCAGAGTAACCGATGTGAAATTTCACAACATAATATATCGTCCCAATTTAAATATTATGATGTTGAACTCCGATCGTGATCTACACGCTCCAAAATCGAGACTGAACGTGAATGACAGTATTATGTTGTGTTATCTTATATCAGTTAGGACATAAATCATGCACCTCTGCATACGGTATTAGACAATTCTAAACTCTTGAGCTAACTTTTAGATACAAATGCTTACAATTCAGTCAAGTTCTTCAAGGTGGATAATGCAGCGGGAAGTGGACCTTCCATGGATGTGCCTTGAAGATCTCTGAGACGGAGATGGTTAGTCCAAGAAGCATAGTATTCGTGAAATATACAATCCACAAACCGATACTCACAATCGATCAAGCGAAGTCCAATTTCCAATGAGTTCAGGTATCTTCCCTGATAGACTGTTTCCATCAATCCGACTATAAAAAGATAGGTTTGTTGAATCAGTTTATCATAGTGAGAATGACCTTATTATATATAATTGGTGGCTTTAAGTACTTACAAGTCTATTAAGTTCGTTAGATTGCCAAAGGACTCGGGGATTGTTCCCGTCAAGTTGTTCGCCGATAGAAGCCTGAAAGTATAAAGTGAATCTCCATAATTTATAACCGCGTAGACTATGTTATGTTGTATATAAACTAAGACATTAACCATAAACTCATGTGAATTGGATAAATTTAAACTTGGGTCTGATTACATCCAAATCATATTTGATATGATATCAGAACCTAATTTGTTTCGATTTGAATATTCCGTGTGATGTATACATTTGTTATCGGGCCGAGAGTACGCGTAATCCAAAGTATTATGTTGTGTTGCATTAAATTGATTAAAATATGAACCATGGATTCATATATAAATTTGATAATTTAAATTTTTGTTAGATCAAAAATCATATTTGATTAACTTTTGGATTTTAATTAGACCCGTAAACTCATATTTGACGAATTGAGAGCGTGGTTTTGAATTAGAGAAACAACAGCCAAGGGATCTTACAAACTGTTCAAGCTTCTTAGGTTCCCAAGGCGCGAAGGTAACGTTCCATTGAGTAAATTATCCTCCAATTTCCTGAAAATTCGTAAGTTCATTAGCAATTGGTCCAGATAACCGGTTTCCAAACGGTAATAATCTCAATTGGTCAAGATAACCGGTTTCCAATTACTGACATACATATCTTTAAGTGTAATGATATCTCCGAGCTCAGGAGGAATTGGTCCAGATAACCGGTTTGCAATTACTGACCTGTCCATACAAATCAAACAAATTCTTTGTGAGCTTAAGAATTTACGAGAAAACGCACTGATCCAAAAACTGTTTTGATTACTCGAGAAATAACGTATTCGTATCGAAGACGAACTGGATTTATATGCTTAATCAAACCATCATATTGTGAATCAATGGAAGATTCTTACAGGGTGACGAGTGGAATCCGAGACAAGCTTGCAGGTATTGATCCATTTAGAAAGTTCCGAGTAAGATCGCTGTAAGAAATGGAAGAACAAGATTTCGCATTTGTGTATCTCATAAAATATAATCAGAACATTAAATAAAATTTCGAAAAATATTCTCGTATAAATGACAAAGATTAATAAAAAAATCATACATTTCTTGCAAATGCGTGAGGTTCCCAAACTCGGGAGGGAAAATCCCAGGCAAACTAAAACCCTTCAGTTGGCTGTTCAATAGAAGAAACAAAGAGAATCAATTATAAAAAGAATCGCATAAAATATATGAATTTATTCAAACTATTTTTCTTTCATTTTTATTTATAAATTATGATATTATTTTTAAAATAATATACGAATTATGATCATTATTTCTAAATTTATGAACTAAGTTATACCTAATATCATAATAATAAATTATTTTGAAATAACATGAATATTAAAAAAAACCCTAGTTATTCCTTTTCGTGTCTCGCAAGTTACGAGGGAACAGTGAAAAAGAGAAGTGAAGTGATGAGGATTATTACATGTTGGTGACATGACAGACAGAACTGCTATTGAAGGAGCAGTTACAGAGAATCAAGTTTGTTGTTGAAGTCGTGTTGAAGTTCCATCTTCCGTCCGTACAAGATGTTCGTTCCACGTTCACTGTCTTGTTCCCAAGTTTTGTGAATATTGTTCTAAGTGTTTGAACTGTTTCACAAAATAATATAAGAAATTAATTCTACTTTTCCTTTTGGAAAAACAGTCTATTCCCCCCTTAATTTTCATACTTTAGTTTTATTCCCCCTCGATTTTGACCCTTGTTTTATTCTCTTCTCGATTTTTCAGTTTCAGCCTATTTCCCCCTCGATTATCATGTTTTAGTCCTATTCTCCTCTCGATTTTGATCTCATCCTATTCCCCCCTCAATTATCACAAATCTGCCTAAAATCCCCTTCGATTTTGACCCAATTTTGACCACATTTTTATTTCAATTTTGATCCAATTTTGACCCAATTTTAATTTTGACCCAATTTTGATTTTGATTTTAATTTTGATTTTAATTTTAATTTTGGTTTTAATTTTGATTTTAATTTTAATTTTGGTTTTAATTTTGATTTTAATTTTAATTTTAATAATAATAAATTATTATCTCAATTTTGACTTGATTTAATCCTAATTAATCCAAATTAAGTATAAATTGAAAATCCGATTTAATCCGAATTAAGTTAAATTGAGTCCAAATTGAGTCAAAACTATGTCAAAATTGATTTTAATTTTGACCAAATTTTAATTTTAGTTTTGATTCAAATATAACTCAATTTTGACCTAGTTTTGACTCAATTTTGACTCGATTTAATCCCAATTTAATCTTAATTTTGACAAAATTGGATTCGATTTTGGGTTTAAGGTTTAGGATTTTGCCAATTAGTTATTAGTCATGAGATATTAATTTCATGCCACATGTCGGCATCTTAAATATTGGTTCCATCACCTCGGAGTGTTGTATAAGATTTTATTGGATATTTTTACTTAATTTATAATAATAAAATAATTATAGACTTACCGTTGTTATACCGTTTATCATAATTTAAATGGTCGAATTCCAATTTAATTAATCAAATTTCGATATTAAAATCAATATAAAAAATATATGTGTAAAAATATTTATTAATATTATTTACTGATAGATCAAAATAAATGATATAATTGAAAATTAAATAATTAGTCGATTATAATTATTGATTCAAATATATAATTATTGATTCGATTTTAGGATGTTTTGGGGATAATATTAAATAAAAAAACTTATGCTTTGATGGTTAACGGTAGGATTTATATGTTACGAATAACATGATTTATTAAAATTAAAATTAAAATCAAAATCAAAATTAAAATCAAAATTGTGTCAAAATTAAAATCAAAATTGGGTCAAAACTGAAATCAAAATTTGGTCAAAATCGGATCAAAATCGGAGGGGGTTTTAGGCAGATTTTTGATAATTGAGGGGGAATAGGATGAGGTCAAAATCGAGGGGGAATAGGACTAAAACATGATAATCGATGGGGAAATAGGCTGAAACTGAAAAATCGAAGGGGAAATAAGACGAGGGTCAAAATCAAAAGGAGAATAAGATTAAAGCATGAAAATCAAGGGAGGAATAGTCTGTTTTTACTTTTCTATTTATATTGATTTTTGCTTCAGATTAATTTAACACATTTATAATTTTTTAAATAAAAAACGTAAAAGTCGACCACATTTTTTTAAAAATATTTACTATCACTATTTATTTAATATTATAACAATAAACACCTATAAAGATTTGGTTCAGATTGTGATAACGATTAAATAGATAGGTCAACCAGTACAGCAATTATTTACGATTTATTATTTGTCGAAATTTAAAGTCGAAATTAATTGATATCCGAAGATAAGTAAAAGATAAATATCAAATAATGATAATAAATTAAAATCTCAGCGTCTCAATCAACCAGGACCAACTTGCCCAACTTGTAATAATAATAATAATAATAATAATAATAATAATAATAATAATAATAATAATAATAATAATAATAATAATAACAGAATTGATGGAAAAAGGAGTTATTAGTATGTTATGTGTGTTCATATCATATATATAGATTGCTATCCATATATATTTGAACACGTATATATGAACACTCATATGTATATATATAGTGGATATTAAAGACTATCCAAACCCAAAATTATGCATATTATTTTTCCACTCTTGATCCTTATGCATGCATGCAAATGGAACGAACGAGAATAACATATTAAAAATGTTAATATTCTTAATTTCGGATTTTAGTTTTAATTAAATCGTGGCAATATAATATTGTACGGATTTCAACAATCGTACGGTAATAGCGTGCAGAGACTTTTGACAATTCAAAGTTCTAAGAAATATCGATCAGTCGGCTTCAAAAGCTAATGCGGGCCCCCGAATAAATAAAATATCATTTAAATTCCATCAACTTGGATTATATCTAATCCAATATATATATATATACATATGTAATACATATGAACAACATCAATGGTTTAATAACTAAATTTAGACCGGTATGGTTGATCATTTCAGACCATTTGATCTTTGAAAATTCGATTTAATTTGTTGTTCTGATGCCAAAAACCTTAGTATAAAACATTACAAATTTGGGGGAAGAAAGTAGAAAAAAGCCATAGAGGTAATAAAATCTGATTTTGATTTTGAATAAAAAAAATATGCCAACAAACAAAAATCGAAATTAGCGTGCAGAGAGACAATAAAAATAAGTGCCAGAAAGTTAACATTATTAGAATATTATTTAATATCAATCACATGTAAAAGTATATTTTTAAAATATTAAATAAAATCTGGAAAATAATTTTTATCAATCACAAAAATTTATCCTTTTAATAAACATCAAATTAAACTAAACCCAGAAAACTGTTGTTCTCTCTCATACATGCATACATACATATATATACATGTTTTTTGTATGTGAATATATATATGGAGGAATTTTCTTGGAAAGAAAGATTAAAACTTATACCTTCATCATCGGGTAAAAGCTGAGCATTTGATCCGAGATTTGAAAGGCAACTGAAGAATACAAACCCCAGAAGAAGAGCACACTTTATTTTCTCGGCAGAGAAAACAAAACCCATGTTTCCTTGTTATTTTCTCGGGAAAATGGAACCTCTTCCCTTCTCTTGCACCGAGATAGAGAGAGAGAGGACAATAATTACACAGTGTGGATATTTTTTTAATATATCGATCGAGAGAGAGAGAGAAACATATGACAGAACGGGAAAAAAGTTGAGAAGAAAGCTATCTTGTTATATTATATGCATTATTTTTTTTGGGTGAAATATTATATGCATTATTAATGGTACAAAAAAACTGTTTTGGTCAATTCTGGAGACTAATAGTGGATTCATATCGTGTTTCTTGTTTAGGGAAACTCAAAATAAAATATAATTACATTTATAAAAGTTACATAACATAAAAAATGAAAAATAAAAAATCAGCCGCCGGAGATTATTCTTCTCTGTGGGCCGGCAAAATGCGATATATGCATATTTCTCACTTAATTATACCTTTTCTATAAAACATTTATGAAATCACACATCTGGTATTAATTCAGATAAATTTTATTATGTAAAAGTTAATTTAATTTTGTATACCTTTTTCATTTCATTATTTAAAAGTTTAAACTCGTTTTATGTATATAGTTTACGTATATATTAAATACATATGTAAATGCTAAAAAATGACAATTTTTTACAACTAAAAAGATCTTATAAAGAGATTAAACTATAAAAAAGAACTACTGTACAATGAATGCATATCCAAATCATATTCAGGATCCAAATAGGTTGGCTCAGTCCAAATCAATTCAATTTGTAACACCCCATCCAAATAATTTCGGTATTAAAAATATCCACCATCACCGAGATAACTACATGTATAATTAGTCAAACACAATTATAGAATAAAATAAATATTTTTATTTCAAATTTTGAATAGTTTGAACCATATAACGGAAAAAAACATATAAAATTATAATAAAAACAAATACGAAATGTATAATGAAATTTATCAAAATATCATGCACACATCTCTTTTCAGTTTGCTGAAAACACTGATACTATTGTTCGATCTCTTTGATTTTTTCACCGCTATAACTTACCCATCCACGACAATCCAGAAAGGAGTGAGTACGCATACGTACTCAGTGAGATCTATACACGCACACATTTCGTGCTACGTATTCTTCCACTCTCGAATGCGTAACATAAAAAAAAATATTTGTCACACTACAAACACATAAATAATTCTACCCAATCCGACTGAGTATCCTAAGTCTAAGACTGGTATACACTGGATCATAACTCATAGAGTCCATACGATTCTAGCTCGGGCATACGCTCGCAAAGTCCAGAGGACCCCAGCACACTGAAGATCTCCCAAGGTCACAACGCACCCCATCCATCAATATAATACAACGCTTCATCGCTCGAAAGGTTACCACAACCCCAACACGGTACAACGCTAACAGATCCACTGATCTGACTAACTACAACACTCCATCGCTCGAAAAGTTATCACAACCCCAACACAATACGACGCTGACAGATCAACTGATCTGACTAACTACAGCGCTCTATCGCTCGAAAGTTTACCACAACCTCAGCACAGTACGATGCCTGCCATGTCCAAGTGTCGCAATAGTGACGTCGTCGTCCCGATACTCCTCACGTGACAACTCTCACCGACACGTTCGCGCACGTCTTCTTTCGAAGGTTTGAGTTTGAAATCACTTGATCAAACACACTAAACAAGATGCTCACTCGACTCCATCATCGAACCCAAAATATCTATGTTCTCTAATCTCGACGCCTGGTCGAACGTCAATTTTCCAGATCATCTCTAATCACTTTAGGTTCACAAAAAAAAACTCACATATATGTCATCAATCATCATTGACGATCATTCTTCACTTATAACGTCCCAATTTTTTTATTATGATCCTAGAAATCTTATTATGACCATGTCTCGTTTTAAATATAGAAATTTCTCCACAAATCAATGATAAAACCAAAATTGAGATGAAAAAAGATCATCACCTTATTTTTTCACGATGACTTGACGATTCCTGATGATATCACTAACAACATCACGAATCAATTTTCTCCTATTACAGATCCATTCAATTTATCAATATTCATAATACAAATAATCAAATTGAGAAAATAATCACAAAAATATATTTAAAGATTTATCATAATCTCGATTAGAACTCACACACAAAAAAGATATGACGAGAAATTGATGGATTTTCTCCAATTTTTCTTTTTATTTCCTCTATTTTTTTTCTTTCTCTCCTCTTCTTTTCCTTTTTTTTTTCTTCTTCTCCGAGGCGACGACAATTCTTTTCCTTTTTTTTCCTTAAATAAATCTAATTATATATATATATATATGTATAATGTAGGGGTTTGGGCCTCACACAATTTAGTATGAGTTAATTTAATGTTTATATAGATTATAATTTTTTTGAATTAATTTGCGCAAAAAACCGATGGTTTATATGGATTGATTTATTGGTTGATTTTTTTTTATAAAAATCTATAATAAATAATTTCTATAAATATCTAAAAATTTATAAACAATCTAAATAAAGGTACAAAAATTCAAATAAAATATAATTACTTTGAAATTTCAAAATATTTTAATAATTCATATAAATATAGATAAATACAAAAATCTAAAATTTTAAATAAAAATAAAGTTTAACTAAATATTTTGAAAGTTGAAAATTTAAAAATATAATTTCTATCTTCATAAATGACTTACAATTAAATTTTATGTTCCATAAAAAATTATATGTAATTAATATTATATATGATTTAATGATTATATAAAAAATAAGTATATAAATTTAATCTAATATGCATATTCACTTATAATTTAATGGACTAATTTATATGGATCAACTGAAATTTTGGTAAAATCTATGAACTTATTTTTTTATATGAACTAAAAAAATTCAATTCAATTTGTATGTATACCGGTTAGATCAAGACCAATCCGCATATTGATGATTTATTTAGCATCTTATTTGTATCATCGATTTCATTTCCCACCCAAATTAAAACTTTCAAATATTTTGGTGTTTTTCCAATGAATTTACGCATTTAACCAAATAAAGTATGTTAAATCCGTTTTCATTCCACACTTTATAATTACATTATATACGCAATTTTTTAAGAAATCACTCAATCTTTATTTATAATTATCACCTCAAATCATTTATATTAGAATATATCTTAAATAAAATTATGTATATTTTAGAATAATTTATAATATAATTAGATATATTTAAAATGAAAAATTAAAAGATAATATATAAATTTGATCAAATACGAGTATTTTTTCATTTTTTTAGACAAATACAATGATATGGGTTATATTAAGAGCTTAAAATTATATTTTGACTTTTCTATGAAAATTTTACAGGAAAATGTTAAAACTGAAAAGTAAGAGTTTCTCCGTCTGAAACTGTCGTCGTTTTCGCCAAGTAAGTCTTTGCATAGTACAAGAGTAACCAACAACCATAACCAAAAATTAATTTTAAAATTAAATGTTATCTCAAATTAATGTGAATCTCAATGGATTAAACATGAAATTGTCTCAAACGTGCTTACAGGTTTATTCAGTTAACATAATAAATTATACAATCACTCCAAATATGCCGAAATAATAATAATAATAATAATAATAATAATAATAATAATAATAATAATAATAATAATAATAATAATAATAATAATAATAATAATAATAATAATAATAATAATAATAATAATAATAATAATAATAATAATAATAATAATAATAATAATAATAATAATAATAATAATAATAATAATAATAATAATAATAATAATAATAATAATAATAATAATAATAATAAGGCGGAATATCAGAAATATCCTCAAAGGGCTAAATCACTTCAAAAATACCCTTCCCCAAAATAATTATTAAATCCGAAAAATAAAAACTGAAGGAAAGACAAATTTGCCCTTAACGTTCGAACGTGGAAAAATGGAAGTTCGGCAGTTTTTCGACGTGAAAAACTGCCGAAAACGAGAAAGCCGAAC
>CM071864.1:1149193-1182414 GCA_036759665.1 Gynandropsis gynandra
AATTTTTTAAGTGAAATTAATAAATATGATTAATAAATATAATTTATATGTAAAATATATATTTTGGTATTTTTTTTACAAAAATCTTAACTCAAATTCTAATTTTTATGAAAAAAACTAAACTAAACTTAAAATTTATATCTAAAATCGAACTTTGAAAATATCAAACAAACAATTTAAAATTTGATTCCAAATTAAAACTTAAACTCTAATTTTAAACTCAAACAAAAAGTTTTCTAAAAAAAATGCACTCACTATACGAATGACGGATTTTGGTAGGATAGATAAGAAATGTAGTTAGAAGAAAAACATACCGCACTACCATCCTTCGTAGGATAGTCGTGTCCATAGACGTTAAGTTCGGATAATCGTCCAACGGCTACTTGTTGAATGTAAGGCATGAGATTATTTGGGATACCCTTTGGATCCTCTCCGATTCTACCACTCTCGTGCGCTCCAACCGGATTGAAGTACCTCAAAAGGATGATTCTCCATTCGGGTTCCGCCTTTTGAATGTCTCTAGCTATTTCTTCAAGAAAGAGCTACATGAAGAAAATGTTAATCACCGAATGAGATGAAATTGATTTCAAGATCTCAGATGGATTTTCGACAGAGCTTGGTTTGACGTTGAAAATTTAGGCTCGAGGGTTTGAATTAAATTTGACAATTCACCACATTACATAGGCTAAATGAGGTAGGCTTCAAGATTACGCATCCACGACAAAGTCTAAAAATTAGAGTTTGATTTAGAGTTTACATCTAAATTTTAAGTTTAGTTTAGTTTTTTCGTAAAAATTAGAGTTTGAGGTAAGATCTTTGTAAGAAAATTACCAAAAGTATACATTTTACATATAAATTATATTTATTAATCATTTTTATTAATTTCACATAAAAATTATAATGATTATAATAATAATAATAATTATTATTATTTATAAGTTACATTTAAAATAATTTAATATATTTAAAAAAATAAAAATTAATCATATGTAATATTAATTATACAATTTAATAAAAAAATATCAAATTTGATATTTTTTAAGGTATCTTAGTAATTTATATATTTTGGACTCGAAATCCGAGTCACAACGTTGAAAATTTCAGCATCCAAAAAATTGTGACTCAAAATAGTTTTTTACTATCTGATATTTTAAAAGGATAAACTTTTACATACTTCTGTCTAGAGAAGAGTTTTTCGAAGATTCAATATCTTAAAAGAAACTTTTTTACAAACTTTTTTCGAAGGATAAACTTTTAAAAGAAACTTTTTTCAAAGAATCTTTGAAATTTTGAGTTTGGATTTCAAAATAAAGTTTAAAAAACGAACATAAAATCTAACTTTGAATCTTTTTAACTCCGATTCAAAGTTCTACAAAAGAACATGCCCAAATAAAAACTTAGATCGAATCAAGAGTTAGTTTTTACCTTAGTACGACCATAAGGGTTCATAGCCTTCAAATCGAAATCTTCCATACAAGGAATTCTTTCTGGCTGGCCATAGACTGTTGCCGATGACGAAAAAACCATCTGAAAATATTCATCATACGAAACATTTTATACGAAAATTCAATCAAATTATATAAGTCAAAAGGGTACAGATGAATCAAAATTTAGGATCAAATCAAACCATTTTGCAGTTATATTTGGCCATGATCTCGTAAAGATTGATCGTTCCAATCAAATTATTGTCAAAATAACGTCGAGGATTCGCTACGCTCTCTCCCACAGCTTTAAGACCAGCAAAATGGATCACAGCATCAAATCTGTTTCCTCCCCAAATCAAAATAATAATCAGAGAATTCATAAGAGATTACAATTTACAAACTTTATGATTCATTCACCAGAAAAATTCAATCTTTTAAAAGGATAAAATTTTACATACTTCTGTCTGGAGAAGAGTTTTTCGATATCCCCTTTGTTTCTTAGATCACCCTACATCCCATCAAACACCAAGATTCAAAAGAATTACCAAATAATCTGTTCTGTAAAATGCAGGAAAATAATCTAAATATTTGTTTATTTCCAATATAAAATTAAGGAAAAAAAAGGATTGATTTCTTCTCTGTTTCTAAATTCTAATATTTGTTTATTTCCAATTCAAACACCAAGATTCAAAAGAATTACCAAATAATCTGTTCTGTCTTCTGTAAAATGCAAGAAAATAATCTAAATATTTGTTTATTTCCAATATAAAATTAAGGAAAAAAAGGATTGATTTCTTCTCTGTTTCTAAATTCTAATATATGTTTATTTCCAATTCAAACACCAAGATTCAAAAGAATTACCAAATAATCTGTTCTATCTTCTGTAAAATGCAGGAAAACAATCCAAATATTTGTTTATTTCCAATATAAAATTTAGGAAAAAAAACGGATTGAGTTCTTCTCTGTTTCTAAATTTCAGCTGATGAGATGAACAAAGCACACACAGAGCAAAAATGAACAAAAGGGTTTTGAATTTTACCACATTGAATTCAAGCTTCGTAGAGAGATCAGGACCAACAAGATCCCTAACCCTATCGACAGAATCGACGACAGAATTATCAAGATTGTCGATGATCGAAACCCTAAAACCCTCATTCAAAAGCTGAACAACAGTGTGGGTACCGATGAATCCAGCACCTCCGGTAACCAAAATGTTCTGCTCCATTAAAGAACCCATTTCCTGAGAATCCGACAAAAACCAAAACCCACAATGAAATCAACAAAATGGATCAAACCCACTTCGGAAAACTCAAAATTTCAGGTGGTTTTGGGTATTGGAGAGGAAAAAATCAAGTGGGGTGTTTTTAGGGTCTATTGATGATGATGATGGTGGTGATGGTGATGATGATGATGATTTCGTGTGGGGATACTGTGGCTTTGATTTCTGGGAATTCAGTTGCGTTTTGATCGTCAAATTTGTCTCTTTTCTCGGCGGGGTGAAGGGTTTAAATAATAATTCAAACTTGGGACTTATGGATAAGTAATAATGAACAAATCTAGAAAAACTTTCAAAATTGGTAATTTTCGGTTATTTCTCTCTTATCCCGTTATCTAATTTCCCACGTTTGACAGTCAAATTTCAACGATTTTTATGGATAAAAACAGAAAAAACAAAAATATTGAATATTTTTACAAATAAAAAAAATTGAGATTTGTGCACCACATTATTTATACAATTTTTTTTTGGCACAACAATAGTAAAGTGTATAAAAGTTAAATCAATAGATATATTCATATCAAAAGGGATAAAGCTCCCTTAAACAATGATATGAATGATTATATCACGTCGGCGAAGCAAGACAAGCAAAAGAAGTAGTGTCAAAATGCAATCCGATCTATGAGCCCGTCCGAAATAATAATGGACTCAGACCTTTAAATTTATAGGTTCGTTTGCATTTAACCTTCGAATTCGGATTTTCAATAAACCCTAAAAATTTCAACCGAGCGCCTCGGGTTCTAACCAAAGCCAGAGCCAACACTAAAAAATTTAGGTCTTAGATTAAGACCTATCTTTTCTTCTCCTTCCCTCTGTACTGCGACAGGTCGATGTGTCGTCTTCGTTCATCTCTGCATTGTGCCATCTTTTTGTCATATCCCAATCACACCAAACGTCTTCGTCATCATCGTCAATTTCAAGTTCGGTCGATTCCAAACGTAAGCATCGATCGATTCTAGGCGTCGTTTCTCCTCTTCGTTGCTTTCTCTGTTCGACGAGATCTGACTGTTACTCCTTCAATTCCGTGAGATCTGGTTGGAATTGACCAAAAGAGGTAACCTTTGTTGCTCATGTTCGTTGTTGCCACGGTTCAACGAGACCTGGTCGTTGCTCCCTCTATTCGACGAGATCTGGTCGTTGCTCTCGCGGTTCCATGAGATCTAGTTGGAATCAACAAAGAGAGGTATAACCAGATCATATGGTCTGGCCTCGTGGCCATGGAAAACCAGATCTTACTCAGCTTTATTTTGATAGGCCAGATCCCGACAATTTTTGGGCGGGCGAGCTTTATTTTGAGATGCCCTTAAACTAGTTATACACCAACAAAAGTATGTTTGTATGATGTTGATATCCATGTGATAATTACTCTTCCCATGTGGAACATATTGCATCTCACTTAGACCTTGACTGGTGGAGTCACAACCAAACACGAACGCGACGACTGCGTTTTCTGGTGACTCCGGGCGACATTAAAACTGACTGGTGGAGTCGCAGTCGTCCGAAAACGCATCGAAACGTAGATTTTAAAAATCTGAAATTATGTTGCGTCACGTTTGCGTTTTGGTGCATTTTGAATAAAATTCTCAAAATACCCTCGTGTTTTTTCATTATCTCTTGTCTCTTTTTATTATAATTTATATTAATCGTATATATATATATATGCATATATGTATATGTATTCTATATTCAAATATTTTAATAATATTTTAATTTTTTTCAAATATTTGAAAATTAGAATTAAAAAGTATACACTAAAAAAATTTAACAAAATTATTTTTAATAATGTTTTATTTTGGTAATTTTGTTCAAAACACAATCGCAATAGTTTTCTATCATTCGCTTCTAGTCGCAGTCGTCCGCAAACGCAACGATTCCATCATTCAGACCAAATGAAACGAAACATCGCCAATCGCTGACAGAAACGCTGCCAAGCGTAAGCGCAAACACTACGTTTCCACCAGTCAAACCATTAGTGGATTGTCATGCAGGGGAATATTTACAAGATGTTGTGATCAAATTTGATGATCAATCAAATGAAATCTCCAGTATGGTTGATTCATTTGAGGTTCAAATTAACGTGGAGTGTCTAAGCGATTCGATTTATGTTGCCATTGATAGTTTACCACAAACCAATCTGAATGATATGACAGATCAGGCTTCAACGGATCTGAAAAATGTTGAAGATGGTCTCTTGATGAGTGGAAGTGATTCAGGCATAGTTGAAGATTTCAGATGTAAGAGCAAATAACAAGCTCTTCAGGAAAAGCAAACATGGCCAGAAGAAATAACCAGAGAGTCAAGCCAATTGTTGTTCTTCCCTTTCAAGGATATACCTATAGATAGGGGTGGACATTTCGGTTCGGTTATATAAAATCAAACCAAATCGAACCAAATTATGGTAATTCGGTTCGGTTGTAGATAAAATAACCGATCGGGTATGAAAGTTAAAAAACCGAATATACTCAGTTCGGTTCGGTTATTAACCGAATAACAGTGGATAATCGATTGGTTACATAAAAATATAAAAATATATAGATAAATGATATTTTATCAAATGAATATTTATTTAATAAAATTAATAATTAAAATTAAATATCAAATTTAAATTATAATATGTTATATTATATTTTTTAAATATAGGAATTATTTGAAATATCCCGAATAATATCATTTATTTGTAATTTTATATGATAAAATATTTGATAAAATTGAAATAATCAAATAATAACCAATAATATCATTATTTGTAATTTTATATGATAAAATATTTGATAAAATTGAAATAATCAAATAATAACCGAACAAATTAGAGACCAGGTTGTACTTTGGTTACAATATTTCATTGATATAAACGAACCGAACCAATTTAAATTCAATTATTATTTGGTTATTGCTTTTTAAAACATGAATAATCCGTACTCATTATATCCGAACCAAAATTCGAACCGAAAATCGAAATGACCAGACCTATCTACAGATGCAGAAGATCATGGCAACACCTTTAAGCTTGCCTCAAATATCAATTTGTCTTACAAAATCAAGGAGAAAGATCCCTAAATACCTTGTAGTTTAACTAAACAATAAGGTCAAAGAAGTGTCACATCTGTAAGTGAGAAGGCAACACATTAGTCACATGATTTTGCCTGTAAAAATCCATCAACGACTGGTATGTCTGCAAGTGAGAGGTCTTCAAGGAACAACATTAGGTCTGCAATATCACAAATGAATCAATGGCCTGACCTATGCCCATAATTTGTTTTCGAGTCTCTCACTAGTTTACCCCAAAAAGACGATGACTTTGGCCCTAACTGGTGGAGTCGCAACCAAACGCAAACGTGACGACTGCGTTTTCTGGCGACTTCGGGCGACATTAAAACCGATTGGTGGAGTCGCAGTCGTCCGAAAACGCACCGAAATGCAGATTTTGAAAATCTAAAATTATGTTGCGTTACGTTTGCGTTTTGATGCGTTTTAAATAAAGTTACCAAAATACCCTCGTATATTTCCCTTATCTCTTCTATGTTTCTATTATAATTTATATTAATAGTATATATATGCATATATATGTATGTATTGTATATTCAAATATTTTTTAATTTATTTCAAATATTTGAAAATTATAACTGAAAAGTATACACTAAACAAAAAATTTTAAATAAATTCTTTTCTTAATAATTGTCTATTTTGGTAATTTTGTTCAAAACGCAATCGCAACAGTTTTCTACTATTCACTTCTAATCGCAGTCGTCCACAAACACAACGATTCCACCATTCAGAAAAACTGAAACAAAACGCCGCCAATCGCTGACAGAAACATCACCAAACGCAAACGCAAACGCAAACGCTGTGTTTCCACCAGTCAAACCCTTTGTTATCCGTAGATACTTGGAAGAACGGATTATTTCCGCATATGATAATCTCCCTTTACCAGATTTTGGTTAACCTGGCATCACCCATATCGATCTTTCATCAAACTGATTGATATATCAGCTAGTCCCATGGATTCGACGATTTTGATAAAGTTTTCTCAGGATCCTCATATGTATAGACATTGTGAATTCAAGCCTTAGCTATCTGTGGCACTTGAGAGAAGTTCTTTAGGTCAGCCATTAAACTGTTCAGAAACTAAGCACTTCCTTTCATATATTAGATATCCTCTTGTTGAATCAGTGTCTTTTGTGTTTGTAAAAATACAATTATTGTATTTTGTTGGATCCGAACTTATTAGTAATGATTATAGATTTTGTGTTTGATGAATCTTCAGAAGCAAATCAGTAGAAAAGTTTGATAATTAAGAAGCTTGAGACCCAAGAAATCGCAGAAAGTTCTTCAAATCCACTTTAGAGTTAGATCAGAACGAGTTTTTTTAAAATAAAAATTAAAAAAACAAATTAAGAAAAAAAAAAACAGAGAACCATCAACTGGAACAACCTTAAATCTGTCTTAAATTGGCAAATTTTCTGAAAAAAACCCATCAATTGGAACAAATGTAAATCTGTCTTAAATTCTCACACCCTCAAAAGAACAAAAAAAAAACTTTCTGAAAAGACCCATCAATTGGAACAAATTTAAATGTCTTAAATTCTCAATCTCAAAGAAAAAAAAAACAAACTTTCGAAGAGACCCACCAATTGGAACAACCTTAAATTTGACAAATTTTCTGAAAAACCCATCAATTGGAACAAATTTAAATCTGTCTTAAATTCTCACACTCTCAAAAGAACAAAAAAAAAAAAAAGACAAACTTTCTGAAAAAACCCATCAATTGGAACAAATTTAATGTCTTTAATTCTCACTCTCAAAGAACAAAAAAAAAAAAAAAAGACAACCTTTTGAAGAGACCCATCAATTGGAACAACCTTAAAATCTGTCTTAAATTCTCAGATTCTCAAAGAACAATGGCTGATGCTTCAGACAGTTTCAATGGCTCTCTTAATATGATGCTTCAGACTGTTTCCAGCCTCCATAAGACTCTTCAAAATCAATGCTTCGAGTTTCCTAAACAACAAATAATAACCCATCATTTGATATTTTTACCTTTGAGTGGATAAAATTCAAGAATAGCAGTAAAAGTTTTTATTTACCTGAGGGGTAAAACTGAGACCAACCCAAATCTCTCCTTTGTATTCTTCATCTTTAACCACATTGTAAGCTATTGGTGCGACATTTCCTTCCGTAAAAACCGATTCCAATGGGATACTGAATTGTTTCAAAAGGAAATAGATTGAGATATTGAGGTAAAAACAGATGTTAATATGGTAAAAAGAGATTGATTTTATGAAATTCTTACGTTGCTTCACCGACGTTATCATCCTCAGTGCCTCTATCTTTGTCTAAGATTTTCAATTTCAGTTCTGATGTTCCTTCAGACACAGTAAACATGAATGTCTCATTCCATTCTGGAGTTGAGCCTTGTCCTGAAGGGATCATTGCAAAATTTGATTGTTTATCAGTTTAGCAAATGAAATCTTAGCTCCTAACTGGTGGAATCGCAGTCGCCCACAAACGCAGCGAAACGCAGAATTCAAAAATCCGGAATTATGTTGCGTTACGTTTGCCTTTCGATGCGTTTTTAATAAAATTACGAAAATACCCTTTAAATTTTGTTTATTATATAAAAACATTTATACGTATTTCAAATTTTGTTCCAATGATTTGTTATAGTTTATATTTATCATAAATATATATAAATATGTATATGTTTATATTGGTGTATGAAAATACTTGATTATATTTTGATAAAATTATTTTAAGTTTCTATTATAATTTAATTAAATATACTCTAAACAACAAAATTTACATAAATTATTTTATTAATAATTGTCTATTTGGGTAATTTTTCTTAAAACGTAATCGTAATAGTTTTCTATCATTCGTTTCTAGTCGAAGTCGCTCGCAAACACAACGTTTCCACCATTCAGATAAAATGAAACAAAACGCCGTCAATAACCGACAGAAACGTCGCCAAACGCAATCGCAAACGCAATATTTCCACCAGTCAAACCGTTAAGCATTAACAATACAAATAGAACTCACCTGATGCGACGCTGCTCTTCTGATCTTGCGTTCGACAAGTGATAACCACATAAGGGTCCATGTTATCTGCAGATTTTTGAAACCCAAAACCCTAATTTACATTTTTACATGAACATGACAATCAATCATCTATTAAAAGACAACCTTTGAATGAACATAAGAACAAGATCCACTTGAGTTGGATTTCACAGATCAATAAGACAATGAATATAAGGTGGTAATAATCTATATATATCATAAAGAAAATCAATCAACATGAGCTTGAAATTCCATATATTTCAATCAGAATCAGAAATCAAATCGACAAGTGATAAGGGTCCATGTTATCTGCAGATTTTTGAAATCCAAAACCCTAATTTACATATTTACATTAACATAACATAACAATCATCTATTAAAAGACAACCTTTGAATGATCATAAGAACAAGATCCACTTGAGTTGGATTTCACAGATCATGAAGAAAATCAATCAACATGAGCTTGAAATTCCATATATTTCGATCAAAATCAGCAATCAAATCGATCAAATCCACCATTAACACAAAAAAGATGATACCTTTCAAACTATCACATCATACAAACAGATCCAATAAGCAAATATCCATTATGAATGATCAATCACCGTAAAAACTGAGGATCATCATATTTTGATCCAAAAAGTCAACGCCTTTACACGAATACAAACATACATTTTGCAGATTTCCCCTTTTGGATCAAAACCCATCAACAAAAACGAAAAGGGTTTCCATAATTTCAAATAAAAAAAGTGAAAGGAAAGCTTACTTAGGAAATCTGAGTCTTCGAGACCCTTGGCGTTGACAAGAAGAACTTCGAGGGTTCCGTGAGGCATTTTTTTTTTCTTCACAGAGCAGAAAATGCGAAGAACAAATCCCGAGAGAGATGGAAGCTTTTTTTCGATCTCTTCAAAGAGTCTTTTTCTTTTCTTTTCCCGGAGATCTCTTTATTCAGCTATTTATTTATTTATTTATTTTTAACAAATTTGAAATATTCATAACAGTATGCTATTTATTTTTTTAACAAATTCGAAGATATATTAATAATTAGTGATTTTTTTTTATTTATAATGGTGTCTCTTTTTTTCGATCTCTTCAAAGAGTTTTTTTTTTCTGGAGAGAAAGGCCTATAGCATCCTGTCAACACCATTTTTTTTTCTTTGGACCAATTTCCCCTCAACTGTCACACACATTCTATTATTTTACCATGCAAAATTTATTTGATTTTCTTTTTAATTTTATATAATCCTATAACTTCGTTAATACGCCTGATTTCGATTTGATTTCATCCTAATTCGACTCGATTTCAATTCAGATTCGATCCAATTCGAATACTCGATTTTGATCCGAATTTTAACCTGATTTCACACAATTCTAAAACGATTTCACCTAATTTCAACCCGATTTCATCCGAATTTAACTCGATTTCATCGAATTTCAATCCGATTTCATCTAAGTTCACTGAATTTCAACCTATTTTCAACTGGTTTTAACTCTACTACATCGAATTTCAATCCGATTTCACCTAATTCAACTCGATTTCACCGCATTTAACTTGATTTCACCAAATTTTAACTCGATTTCACCAAATTTAACTCGATTTCACAACATTTTAACCTGATTTCACCAAATTTTAAGTCGATTTCACCAAATTTTAACCCGATTTTATCGTGCTTTTACTTAATTTCACCAAATTTCAAACCGACTTCATCAAATTTTAACTCGATTTCACCCAATTTCACCGAACTTAAACCCAATTTCACCGAATTCAACTTGATTTCACCCAATTTCAATCATATTTCACCAAAATTTAACTCGATTTCACCTGAATTTCACTCATATTCACCAAATTTTAACTCGATTTTACCGGATTTCAACTCGATTTCAACTGTTTTAACTTGATTTCACCCAATTTTAATCCAATTTTAACCCAATATCATCCAATTTTAACACGGGTTAAATTAGGTTAAAAATAGGTGAATCGAGTTAAAATTGTGTGAATCGGGTTAAAATTGGGTGAAACCGGTTAAAATTGGGTGAATCGGGTTGAAATGCGGTGAAATTAGGTGAAATCAAGTTAAAATAGAGTGGAATCGGATTGAAATGCGATGAAATCGAGTTAAAATTTGATAAAATATGGTTGAAATGAGGTGAAATCAAGTTGAAATTCGACAAAATTGGGTTGGATTCGGTGAAATTTGATTAAATCGAGTTAAAATTGGGTAAAATCATTTTAAAATTGGGTGAAATAGATTTAAACTTATGTGAAATCGTGTTAAAATCGGATTAAAATACAGTGAAATTAGTTGAAATCGAGTTAAAATTGTGTAAAATCGTGTTAAAATTTGGCGAAATCGGATTGAAATTCGATAAAACCGAGTTACAATTTGGTGAAATATGATTGAAATCGGGTGAAATCGATACCCGCACAAGGTTGCAGGATACTTACTAGTTTTATATATAAAATATGAACAAAGATTAGTTATTAGATTAATTTTTACATGTGAGAATTTAGTATAAAATTTTTGATCTTATAACATTTAACATTTACAAATAAGAAAATATATAAAAGGGCAACAAGAGGATGAAAACCCCCTCATGTCAAAGCCGAAAAAATATTGAAAATAAGCCCTTAATTTCATTTGATATCAAATTCATCCTCTCTCTCTTCATCCCCTTCCTCTTCCTGGGTTCTATATACTCTCTTCCTCTCTGCTTCAGCATCTCCAGAAGGTTCCTCCCGAACCTCTTCTCTCCTTCTGTCGCTCTCATGTCGGGCAGTTCCTTTAGTCTCCCTCCTGTCCGGCCATGATGCGACACCTATCTTCCCTCTTAGCTCACAAAATCTTCCCGGTGGTAGAGGCTTTGTGAGGATGTCAGCAATATGCTCCTCCCCACGGATAAACCGTAAGTCAACTCTTCCTTCTGCTTGCGCCTCTCTAACCACGAGAAGACGAATTTTAATATGTTTGGTTCGTTTATGGTCTATCAGATTCTTACCGATAGCTATTGCGGTTGTACTGTCGTAAAAATCGGAACCCTTCCTTTCATGTGCCACAATCGACTGTTTTTGTGTTTCCCTACTGAATACCAAACTTCCAATTATAAAACAAAATCCACTTGTGCTTCGCATGTCACTTAGGCTTCCTGCTTCTGCGTCTGCATATCCCACAAGTTCTGAATAATCAACCCGTTTAAACTTCAAACCATAGTCTTTAGTCTCTTTTATGTATCTCAGCACACGCTTAGCATTTTGTAAGCTATATACTGTCGGGTGTGTGTTACTTCTTGACAGGTACGATGTCGCGAATGCTAGGTCTGGGCGTGTGGACGCGAGGTAGAGGATACCTCCTACCATGCCCCGATACTCTATCTGCTCGGTAAGTTCTTTGCCGTCATCTCTTACTTTGTAGTTTAGGGTTAAGGGAGTACTCCCTTAGAGTCAAGCATACCGAACTTCGAAAGAAGTTGGGTAACATACTTCTCCTGGCTTAAAAATATTCCATCACTGAGGTTCTTAACCTTAAATCCCAGAAAAAACTTCAATGAACCCGAATCACTCATATCAAACGTTGAGCTCAGCTTGACCTTAAATTCTTCAATCATCTTAAAACTATTCCCAGACAATATAATGTCATCAACGTATAAACAAATCACCAGAATGTTACCTTCTTCCACTTTGATGTACATGGCTGAATCACAGTGGCTCCTAACACATTCTTCTTGTAAGAAGAACGTGTCAATCTTACTGTACTAGGCCCTGGGTGCTTGTTTTAATCCATATAAAGCTTTATTAAGTCTTAAAACTTTATTTTCTGAACCAATTATCTCATATCTTGATTGTTGTTCAATGTATACTTCCTCCTTAATCTCCCCGTTTAAGAACGCCGACTTAACGTCCATCTGATGTAGTGGCCAGGTCTTGTTCTTATGCAACATCTGCATTTCTACATCTGTAGCCTCTTTCCATTCAGGATGTTTTAGAGCCTCTTCGTAGGATGTTGGTTCCATCAAAACTAGATAACAACTCTCCTCTGTCTGTATCCCTTCTGTGTCTTCCTCAATTCGGTATAAACCACTCAATCTCCGTGTCCTGTGTATATCACAAGATGACTCACTGGTATTTCCAGTGCTAGGCTCCTCAGACGATGGGGTATTTGACAATGAGAATTGCAGAAAAGTACCAGGTGGTGTTCTCCTCCTGCTGTTCTCACTGTCTCTAGCACTTGGCTGTCCTGAGGTACTCCCCACTTCAAACATAGTCGTAGGTACTCCGTCCGGGTTGCTGGAATTTCGTGGATTCAAAAACACCGTAGGAATAAATACTTCTTTCTCCTCTTCTTTTGTTTCCCAATCCCAGCTCTTCTCCTCATCAAATATTATATCTCTTGATACTTCCACCTTCCCCGTCTCAATCACATATGCTCTGTAACCCTTACTCTGGCTGCTGTAACCCAGAGATACACAAACATGTGACTTGTCGTCCAGCTTACCTCGTTTTTGTGTAGGCATCATCTTGTAGCATAAACACCCAAATATCCGTAGGTGTCCAATAGAGGGTTTGTGCCCACTCCAAACCTCCAAAGGGGTTTTATCTTGCAGTGCCCTGGTAGGCAATCTGTTTTGAATATATGCCGCCGTGAGTACTCCCTCTACCCAAAATCTATTAGGTATTTTCTTGTCCTTAAGCATACATCTAGTCATCTCCATTAACGTGCGGTTCCTTCGCTCTGCAACCCCGTTCTGCTGGGGTGTATAAGCCACGCTCAGCTCTCTTAGATTCCCCTTCTCGGCCAAATATTCCGAGAACTCCTCAGAGTTAAACTCAGACCCCCTATCAGACCTTAGCTTTTTAATTTTCTTTTCTGTTTGATTCTCAACCTGGCTTGCAAATTTTCTGAAAATTGCAAAGACATCTGACTTGAGCCTCAAGAAATATACCCAAGTCATATGGAAGTAGTCGTCTGTAAATGTTAACAGATAGACACTCCCATCCAGTGAGGGTGTGTCCATAGGTCCACACAAGTCCGTGTGTATAAGACCTAGAACCTGTTTCGCCTTGTACTCCGTGCTTTTAGGTATTTCTTATCTATGTTGTTTGCCCTTGGCACATGCTTCACACACCTCCTTTACCATAGTGATTTGTGGTAAACCCTTCACCATTTTATCCTTTTGTAGCTTCTCCAGATTATGTACTCCCGTATGACCTAGCCTCATATGCCATAGGTCTGATATTCCCATCTTATCTTCGGCTACTCTTGCTTCTTCCTTAACTATCCTCCATTTAAGAGGATACGCTTTCTTAACCATCGTACTTCAACTACCTTTGAGCCAGCTTTATCCTTTATCAAACACTTGTCTTCAGTGAAGACTACCTCATGTCCATTCACGCGCGCACACACACACGAACCATCTGTGGCACACTTAATAGGTTTTTGTCCAACCCCGGTACCAAGAAAACATCTTTAATGGTCTTAACTCCTTTCTTCGTGTAAACTTGAATGTTCCCTTTTCCTGCATTGGTCAAAACCTCTCCATTTCCAACCTTTATAGGTACTCTAAAGTACCTATCTAGCGTTGTGAAATACCCTTCTTTTTTGGTCATGTGAATTGTAGCACCACTATCCACCAACCACACATCATCTTTGAACACTTGATGCGTTAAGTGTGCTACCATAAACAACGAATTTTCTTCTTCTTCTTGCTGGTTTACGTGTGCTTGATTCTGTGTAGGTCTTTTGCTTTTGAATTCTCGTGAAAAATGACCTAACTTGCCACAAGTATAGCACTTCTTCTTGCCTTTGTTTTGTCTGTTTTGATCTCCTTGAGATTGTTTGTTTCTGAAGAAACACTGACTTTCTTGATGGTTGTCCTTCTTGCATATACTGCAACCCTTCTTCCCTTTAAACTTGTAGTATGTTTTTCCATATGATTTCTTGTTGGACTCAGATCGGTTGTTGTTAATCTTGAGCTCCTTAAACTTTGCCTGGAAAGCTCCTTCCAAACCACCCCCATGCCTATCATCTAGTCTCGACTCTTGAGACTGCAATGATATCACTAGTTCCCCCACGGTAAGTGTTGTGAGGTCCTTGGTTTGCTCTATGACCCCAACATATGGGTCGAATCTCTCCTGTAACAAGCACAAAATCTTCGAGACTAGAGTATCCTCTCTAATCTCATCTCCGAACGCCTTCATTTCGTTTGCCAACTCAGTCACCTTGTTAGCAAAATCCTTGATACTTCCCTTCTCACCCTGCCTTAGCATGTAGTAGCTAGCCCTCAACCTCTGGAGTTTTATCATAGCTGTCTTAGGGTCTCCTTGGAATCTCTCCTTGAGTAGATCCCAGGCCGCCTTCGATGTCTCACACACAGATACGTGTGCTGCAAATATATCATCAGACACTGCGCTGTACAATAGCTGTAAGGAAGTCTGATCCTTAGCCTCAATTTTTTCCCACAACTGCAAGGCTTTCTGTAAATCCTCCTCCACTGGTACAACCCGTGTGTTGGGCTTCTCAGGCAGTCCTTCTGTGACCACCTTCCATAGTTGCTTAGACCTAAGCAATGCCTTCATTTTAATCACCCAAAGGTTGTAGGTTTTGCCGTCGAACACAGGTATTGGTGGTGTTGTCTGCATGATGTAGTTTGCTGTTTGTGCTGATTGTTTTGTGCCGTCTCTTGTGCTGTATGTTGTGCTTATGCTTGTGCTCCCTCTCGGCCTTTAGATCCGAAAGGCTCTGATATCAATTGTTGTTAAATTGCTCATGAAACTAATGAATAATTTTCATGAGCTTCATCATCTTCCTGTCACTTTGGTGCGAACGTAGAAATGAAAAATGGAATTATGGATTGATGTTCTCGTATGGCTAAGTTGATTATCTCCTCTCTCTCACTGTGTTTGAGTTTTTAGTAAGTTGTAATGTTGCTAACCGAGTGTGATACGGTTCACACCCTTCCTCTTAGCATATATCCTTAGTGAAATACAAAAGAGAGATTGATATGTCTAACAACCTCGGCCACATGTTCAGTTCTACATGTACCGAAAATAGCTAAAAATATAGTCCTTGACTTGTTTACTCTGCTGAAAATGTTTGCCCAGAATCTTTACTTTTCCGTTACCTCCCTCGTGTCTCTGACCCCTCCGTGCATGTTTTATGTTGTTCGTGGGCTTGCTGTGAGATTGGGCTTCATAACTGGTTGCTGCTGCTTGGACTCCACCGTGCTGGGCTCGTGTATTGCTTGCTGGGCCTGAACGTCATTGGGCTTCAGCTGATGTACTCGGTCGACTTGCCTATAACTTGCTTCAGTCTTCTCGCGTACGACTTCAACATCTCCAGAAGGTTCCTCCCGAACCTCTTCTCTCCTTCTGTCGCTCTCACGCCGGGCAGTTCCTTCATGGACTACCTACAAGGGTCAAAGGTTATCATATGCTTTAATACAAAATCATATATGAATTTCAAGACATAGAATGTAGAGTAGCCATGGATGTAGAGAATTTACTTCTGCATGTTTCTACACTTGATATGAGTTTTATTAATGAAGTCTGGGAAACAGGAGCAAACTAGAATAGTCCATGGAATTATATAGTTTTGAACCGCGGTTGAACTTGACTTTGCTTTGACTTAATTTTGGGTTCTACTTTCATTGGTATCAAAATGAACTGACAACTCTGTGTTGTGTCAATGTTTGCGACTGGGAAGTAAGAAAAATCTGCAATAATCATGGAAATTGAGGTGGAAACAGGCATGGATCGACGAAGATGGTGAAGCATGCGGTGGAGATGAACATACATTTTCAGTTATGTTTGTTAAACATGATGAAGCTACAACTTTAGACACAGGAGTTTCAAACAAGTTCAGTGACAAGAAAAAGGAAGAAGAAGATGAAGAAATTCTTGAATGAGTTTGTAGAATGTCAAATTTATTTAGTGCCATGCTCCAGTGATAACACCACCATCTCACCTGATTTCTGGTTATTCTTTTTCAATCATATTTCTCTTCAATTTTCTACAAACTGTTGGCTCTTAGCAGTTGCATCTTTTTCACTCATATTTCTCCATGTGGAGGATGGGTTAAAGGAACTAGGCTCGAGAAAGAGTTATGAATCTCCTCCCTCTTTGCATTTTCTATTTGATATGTTAAACCAGTGTGTTCATTGCTTGGAAAGGGCTTTATATGCTCCTTTCAATTCATTTTAGTGTGTAACAATATGGTATTTGTATATAGGGGGACAAGAATGAGCTGCGAGATGAGAAGTAGAAGCTCAAAACAGAGAAAGACAAGCTCGAGCATCAACTTAAAGCGATGAAGGCTCAACTGCAACCCTTCGACTTGTAAAACCTTGCAATGGTCCCTCAAGTTTAAGCTCTTGCTACATCAGTGAACCAGTAATCCATCAGTGTTGTGATTGATTGTTTCCTCGATGATCTGGATTGGTTAATGGAATCAGGCTCGAGAAAAATGTATGTATGCAGTCTCCTAGGAACTGGGTAATTTACTGGGAAGTAGCTTCAAATGGAAAAAAAGTTTGTAGGTTTTGACAAAAAATCTAACAGGGATGTGTGCATTCTCCTAGGGACTAGTTGAAAAGTAATTGGTTTCTATATTGAACATAGATAAATGCAATTTGTTCGAGGATTAGGTTCTTATTGAGCAAACTTTCTACATATTCATAGGTTCTTCCAAATTCGCGAATAGGTTGGATGTTGAACACGGCATTCGTGCAGTAGAAGTGAAGGTACTACATAGAAGTAAATGTCAAACCTAGAGGAGGATGAAACAGAGAACTCTCACAGCGTGAAAGGTAATCTTTCAACAGGTCTTCCTCTCAAAGGGGTTGGTCGGGATTCTTCAGATGCATAAGCGATGGTGGTTACATGTTCAATCTAGATTTTGGGTTTTTTCTTTTAATGATTTTTTCCAAATGTTGAACCTTTTATTTTGGATGTTACTCACTAGGCCAATGCTGGAGTGCTGAAGGCAAGTGATGCCTTGGCAGGAGAACTTTGGGAGCTAAAGAAGAAGAGAATCTATATAGCCTCAATATATGACAACCTCATTCTCATGGTGGCTGAAATTTGTGTGAGCCTCAATACTCTTAGAGGTAGGATCTTCATTCAACTTAAATTTTTCTGTGCTAGCTTTTTTCCATGATTTATATATTCAAAGCATTTTTGCTCACCGCATATCTGAAATTTCAAATGGAAAATGTAGTATAGATATGTAATTAGATAGATGCAACAAAAGAATGGAGAAACCAGATCCCTTCCGACCAGTTGCAAAAGATATTTAAGAGGATAGTTGCTCATATTTTTCATGTGTCAAAAAAGGAATCCAATGTGGTTGATGGGCACCAAGAACTAAGTGAAACTTCATATTTTCGGGGAACAATTTTATACTATAAGGTACCAACTCATCATGATAATATTTGATCTTTCTGTTTTAGAGGATAATCCAAGCGAGTATCAATACTCTATTCTTATAAAATTTCTTCTATGAAGTTGTTCCTGTCACCACTAAAAATTCAAGAATCTCTTGCTGCTACGGTACTTTGAGATTCTAGGTGTTGCTTAGATGAGTCTAAGGTATCTTGCGGTAAACCCACATAGAGTATATGATCTTGCCCATCTGCTAATATAATTGATGTAAATAGAACCCAACCTTAGCCCTTCCAGTTACAACCCTTCATTAGTTGGGTTCGGTAATAGTAACAAACATTTTAATAGTCAGAATTGATGAGTATAAAGAAACTAGAGGAAGCGAAATAGTGAAAAGCAAGTCATTTAGTTTAGACAAGGTTGTACCTCAAATTATTTGGGATCATCAATTCTTGATAAAGGCATTGGTACACCTTCACAGTGTTTCTGCAACTGGCAATACTATTTCTTTTACCATAAAACAAAACCTTCAAATATCTTCAGCCCATAATTTTTAAAGCTATTTGTTTATGAATGGTCAATAGCACAATCTAACAAATGAATCTCTTTGGTGCAGGTTCTTTTGCTGGTACAAACTTTCAGATCTTGATTACTACATGCATTATCTTATTTGATTCGTGTCATGTAACAATCATATGATTATATAATTCAACCCTCTATCTTAAGGTTTTGCATTGCAGAAGGTTGGGTGCAAGAATTAGATTTAATTTTGTCAAACTTTCTGTCTTCAACTATGGGAATTTGGGAATTTGATTGAAAAGATGGAGGTTATGACAAAGCGGATAGACAAATATAAAAATCTTATTGAGCAGATGAAGGTTTCTTTAAACATTTGTGGATGGATCACATAAATTCTTTCTGAGAGGAACTTCGATAGTTTACTGCTATTGGTTTAACTGATTCCCTATTATTTCCATACCCTCGGAATGAATTGCGAGAAAAGAAGCTGAAGACCAAGGAAAAATACGAGGATCTTGGACAAGAAATGGCTGAATTAAGGTATAAAATAACATGTTTGTTGTCGTGCATCAATTGAACAAGCATCTTTATAGAGAATAGTCGGGCTAGAAGGGCAAGTACTATACCTATATTTCCATTTTACCGTGTATCAAAAGAAGGGGATTCTTTTCTATATCTCAGTGACCCTAACTATTTTTTTACCAATTTGTTTTCATGTTATCAAAGATCAAGAGAGGGAAGAACCCATCCATTACAAGTATGATACCAATCTCTAGCATATAAGGCTTTGGTTTGATGTTAGCTTCCATATTCATCCATTTGTGCATCTCTAAACAAGGGATCTATGTAGTCTTCATTCGCACATCAACATGTTACCGTGAAAAGTGTTAAGGTTAACCCGTGGTGGCAGTAGCAATAGCAGTAGCTTAGGTTGAAAATATTGGATGGTAGGGAATATAGAGCACCAAAGGTTGGATTTTGATGTTGAATCCAATGTCTTATAAAGCATATGTAAGTAACAAGTGAAGAGAATGTATATATGATATTCTACATTACTCATGTAAAAGAGGTGCTTCCATATGTAAAACATGATTTATCTCTTGAGTATATTTTAAATATTCCTAAATTATATGATGTAATAAATTTTAATCATGTAATAAATTAAATTTAGTCCTAAAAAGTTATGGTGTACGGATAGAAAAAACAATCATGTGAAAAACATATATCCAAAACATGTTATCACTCTCTAATAAATTACATTTAAAATTTTAAAGATATTATAAACAAATCGTAATATTAGTTTACATTACATCTTATAAATCAATTATTTAAAAATTTAGGGAAAACGACCTATTCCCCCTTGAAAATCATGCTTTAGTCCTATTTCCCCTTCGATTTTAACCTTCATCCTATTCCCCCCTCGATTTTCAATTTTCATCATATTCCCCCGTCAATTATAAAAAAATCTGCCTAAAACCCCCTCCGTTATTTATCCGTTAACCGACACGATTTTGACCCAAATATGACTCAATTTTGACCTAATTTTGACTCGATTTTGATCCGATTTTGACCAAATATTGATTTTAATTTTGACCCAAATATGACTCAATTTTGAACTAATTTTGACTCGATTTAATCCCAATTTGTACTTAATTTTGATCATTTTTACTTAATTTTAACTCGAATTTAAATAATAAATCAACTTAATTATTCAATTTAATCGACTTACTTGATTTAATTGATTTCAAATAAAATTAAGTACGCTTTTTTACTTGAAACCAATTTTAACCCAAAATCGACCCCAATTTTGACTCAATTTTACTTAATTTTAACCCAATTTGTACTTGCAATAAAATAATTGTAACGGTAACGTGCTTAATTTTAACCCAAAATCGACCCTAATTTTCACTCAATTTTAACCAAAAACCGATCCAATTTTAACCAAAAACCGATCCAATTTTGATAGGTTTTTACTTAACGTTAACCCAAAATGGACCCCAATTTTGACTCAATTTTAACCCAAAACCAATCCAATTTTGACCCAAATTATGATCTCAATTTTGACTCGATTTAATCCGAATTTTTACTTAATTTTGACCCGAATTTTTACTTAATCCCAATTTGTACTTAATTTTGACCAAAATTTTTACTTAATTTTAACTTAAGTTGAATAATAAATAAAGTTAATTATTCAATTTAATCGTCTTACTTGATTTAATTGATTTCGAATAAAATTAAGTACGATTTTTTTATTTTTACTTTAACTCGAATTTTAACAATAAATAAAGTTAATTATTCAATTTAATCGACTTACTTGATTTAATTGATTTCGAATAAAATTAAGTACGATTTTTTTACTTGAAACCAATTTTAACCTAAAATCGACCCCAATTTTGACTCAATTTTAACCCAAAACCGATCCAATTTTGACCCAAATTATGATCTCAATTTTGACTCAATTTAATCCGAATTTTTACTTAAAATTGGATCGGTTTTGGGTTAAAATTGAGTCAAAATTGGGGTCGATTTCGGATTAAAATTAGGGTCAATTTTGGGTTAAAATTAAGTACAATTTGGGTTAAAATTAAGTAAAATTTGGGTTAAAATTTGGGTTAAAATTAAATAAAATTTAGTCAAAATTAGGATCGATTTTGGGTTAAAATTACGGATTAAGTAAAAAATCATACTTAATTTTATCGGATCAAAATTAAATAAAAATTCGGATTAAATCGAGTCAAAATTGAGATCATAATTTGAGTCAAAATTGGATCATTTTTGGGTTAAAATTGAGTCAAAATTGGGGTAGATTTTGAGTTAAAATTGGTTTCAAGTAAAAAAACATTACTTAATTTTATTCGAAATCAATTAAATAAAATAAGTTGATTAAATTGAATAATTAACTTGATTTATTATTAAAATTTGATTTAAAATTAAGTAAAAATTTTGGTCAAAATTAAGTATAAATTGGGATTAAATCGAGTCAAAATTGAGTCATATTTAGGTCAAATTTGAGTCATATTTAGGTCAAAATTGAGTCATATTTGGATCAAAATTAAAATCAAAATTGGATCAAAATAGGGTCAAAATCGGATCGGTTAACGGATAAATAACGAAGGGGGTTTTATGAAGATTTTTGATAATTGAGGGGGGAATATGATGAAAATTGAAAATCGAGGGAGGAATAGGATGAGGGTCAAAATCGAGGGGTAATATGACTAAAGCATGATTTTCAAGGGGGAATAGGCTGTTTTTCCAAACATTTACATTGAAAATTACAATTGATGCGTTTGTATTGGCTGATACATTTATCAAAGTCATAACAATGTTTGGATTAATAAATTATATACAACATTTAAGAAAACACAATTTAATTATCATAAAACCGCACAATACGCGGGTATCATCTATATTTTGATAAACGATATTAAAAAAGTTAACACTTATATTAATTAATATATGTTTTTTGCTTCATATCGTTGCATAATTATCCTTTTTAAATGTATCAATCATGTTTGTTAACACTTCAACCGCCATTCTTTACAAATATCTATACCAATCAAAATCTAAAGACAATCAAGTCAAACATGAGTTAGGTTTAAAGATTCCCAAATTATGTCCATACGTCCATAACTATTTTTAAATCATGTTATAAATTCAAATAAGTCCTTAAAAAATTATGCAGATACGTATAAAAAAATAAAAAAACTCTAGTCCAGATCATGCAATCAATATCTCCAATATATTATGTTTTAAAATTTCAATGATATTATTAACAAATGTTATTGTTAGTTTACATTACATCTCATAAATCTATTGTTTAAACTTTTATATTGAAAATTAGAATTCGTGTTTTTGTATTGACCGATACATATATGAAATATCATAACAATTGAGTTAACAAATTATGTATAAAATTTTAAAAATATACAATATAATTATCACAAAACCGTGCAACGTGCGAGTATCAACTAGGTTATTAAAAAGAGATGTAGTACATTGAGAATTTTGTGGAATGTTTTTGTCTATATTACTCTTTTATTGAAATAGAGAAAACAATGATACACATAATTGCACTTATTGAGGAATAATAAATATTTATTATTAATTTATGTATATTTTTCATAATTAAATATATACTATTGATTTATTTGTATATCATTGTGGTATATGTTAAATTTATTACTATCAAAAGTTGACATTTTTTATTAATTTGATCTTAAATTTTATTAGATATTAGTTAATTAATAATCCATATATAAGGAATTAAAATAAAAGTCCAAATAAAAACCTTTAATTATAGAGGAAATTCCATGAATAAAACCATGTCTTTGACTTATAAATTTGTATAAATTTGTACAAGCAAAGATAAAATATACACACAATAGTTGGTTCAACCGTAATCCAACATTTTTATTGAATGTATGTGACCACATTAAAACTATAACTGTAAAATGTATACACATGGAAATTTAGATTAGCTTATAAAGTTAAAAAAAACATTTTTGTATTGATATGTTACATGAGTCAAATTGAAAAAAAAAAGACACATTGTATATTCTTATAATATTAATATTGTATATATATATATATAAACAATTTATATTTTCAACTATTTATTTACTAATAGTTTTTAAAATTTATATTAAATACATAATTTAAATATAAAATAAAATTTATTGAATTTTTTTTGTCTAAACAAATAGTTTAATTAAATTTTCAGAATTATTTTTATCATTATAAACATTATAAAAATGATTCAAAGAATTCAATTTTTTATCATACTAATTGACCGTGGACCACACTAAAAATATAACAAAAATGGAAAATAAGAATCTCCTGAAGACATTTGTGATACTTTGCCAACATTCCATTAATAATTATTATAAATTTTCAGCTGTTTTTTTTATATTTTTTATTTTAACACTATATTAATTTTTTTCATTATATTTACTTAATTAAAAAAATATGTACTGAATTTTTAGATCCGTACACAAAAAACATTTTATATATATATTGAACTCTATATTACACATTACACACGTTTAAGTATATATATATTGGACTCTATAAACATGTATATACATATATATATATATATTGAATCAGAAAATCAAAACATATATACTATGGATTGTACCGGAGATCATTGTGAAAGCAACCTGAAATGATGAGTTTTTACTGCCATTTTTAATGCCCACTGTCAGTCTGTGCTACAAGTTACAGAGAAGAATAATGAAGATCCTACCATGGAGGAGAGCCTACATGGAGAATCACAGCCGTTATAAAAAACCCATAAGCGAGGCCTTATTCCATCAACTTTCTCTGTTGAAGAAGCAGAGAAGAAGACGTTCTTCAGATTTTTCCGGTGAAGCACACAAAGGAGAGAGGAGAGAGAGGGGTAGAGAGAGAGAGAGAGCGGCCATACTCAAACTGCAAGGTATGTATATTTTTAATTCTATTGGACTTACTCTGTTTCATGTGCTGTGTGTACAACCGTAGAGAGTGTAAACATATAGATACGCAGAGAGTGTAAACATATAAACATATAGATACTCAAACTGCAAGGTATGTATATTTTTAATTCTATTGGACTTACTCTGTTTCATGTGCTGTGTGTACAACCGTGGAGAGTGTAAACATATAGATACGTGGAGAGTGTAAACATATAGACATATAGATACGCAGAGAGTGTAAACATATAGATACGTGGAGAGTGTAAACATATAGATACGCAGATATGAATCTATTTGTTATATTTTTATATATATATAGACATAATGGTGTTTGTATCATTTTTTACATTTTAATATATATCTAGATATAATGATGTTTGGATTAATTCATTTTTATTGTTTATGTGGTCTTAATTGTTTTAATATTTTTTTTATGAAGACATTTCATCGATTTAAAGATGTCAAGCGAATCCGAAACCGAATCAAATATTATCAACATAGGAGTTCCGAAAAACAAGAAAAAGAAATCCAAATCTTCATCATCAGCCGGAGAATCTTCAACCAACACGAGTGTAACATATAATAATTTATATTTTTTATATAAATGTTATATATTATTTTTGAATGATTTTTTTTATTGCAGACACTTGTGCCGAGTCATCCTCATTGGCCCAAAGTAAACAAAATATTCTGGTTTATACAATATTATCACTTTATTAACACATTTTTTTAAGTTATGTTTGATAATTTTACTACAGGATCTTCCTGAAGATTTTACTTGTTATACGATGGATTGGAGAAACCGTGATGGTGTTATTAGAGACGCCATTAATCAAGGAAAACAAGGTAATTATGTTTTTTATCTGAATAATTAATTTTTGAAGAATTAATGACATTTTTAGTTGCAAAATTCTCACAAAAATGTTATATTGTTTTTTTTCCAGCATTTTGTTGGGCTATAGCTAGCTCAAGATTATTGGAAGCAACTCTGAAAATGGAAAACAAGATCGTAAAGTGGGTGAACTTGTCCGCACAACATCTAATCCACAACATCAAAACAAGAAAAGACGGCAGTATAACCAATCTTGAAACGCTCAAGGACTTTTTAAAGAATGCTGGAACAGTACGCGAAGATATATGCCCCTACACAGGGGAAAAAGGGGATTGCGGCCATCAAATAGTAAGTATTTTAAATCATATTTTATGTTGTTTCATTTTTAGTTGTTTATAACACATTTAATTTTACCTTTGATTGTTTTGAAGGTTGGAGAACATGTTTATAAAGTTAAAGATGTCATCATTAAGGAAAATCTTGAAGACACAGAACTCATCAAGCTCGTTAATAGTGGTCCTTGTGTCGCATTAATGCGATATTGCAAGGATTTCGTTCACTATAAAAGCGTGAGTATTTTTAATTTATATATCTTTATGAGGTTTGCATACAATAATTTTAAATATGCTATATGTATTTAATTAATAGAAAATACTATTTTATGTAACAATTAATTGTTATTATGTATTTAATTAATAGGGGATATACAAAGGACCGAAGTCATCGAATGATGAGAAAGAGGGATTCCATGCTGTAATGATCATAGGTTATGGTACTATAGATAAGGTGAATTATTGGATCATCCATAATTCATGGGGTATTACTTGGGGCGATAAAGGTTTCGGAAAAATCATTCGTCGTTCAAGTCAGAAGGAAGGAACACCACCGTTGTTTTCGAAAATTATCTACTTCACGACGGTAAAATCATTTAAATGATTTAAATAAGCTTTGAGTTCCTATTAAAGTCAAAATTCTCATATATGACTATAATATTTGTGTTTACAGTTGGCTGAATATGAAAATTAGGTCTATCTATTATACCATCAAAGACATTTCTTTTGGATGCTTAAAACTTGCAAGATGGGTAATGTAAATTTTAATTAATTATATGTGTTTATATATATATATACACACACACGTGTGTATATTTATGTTGTCTAGATTAATTTTTGATCCTTATATTGTTGTGTTATGTTTGCAGACTAACGTGCGAAAGATTAACGAGAAGCTTCAAAGGAGTTTAGGAGATATTGTGAAAAGCTTTTCGTTTTTTAGTGGTCCTTTTTATGTAGTTGGATTTGTAATTTACTATTATTAACCTTCGTGTAAATTATAATCAATGTAATGACTAATTCATTACTATTTATTTATCTTTTTCTCTTGTGATAATTTCTATACCAATTATATGAATATTTGTTTTCAACATAAGCTATTAGGATGGTTATGAGGTGAGTTAACTTGGAAAGAATTACAATTTGAATATGGGTCATAATTCATAATTTAGTTTTGTTTGTTCATTATTATATTCATCACACTATTTTTATTATGTAATAACTTTCATGGTTTCATCAAGCCTCATTTAGTTTTTTATGTCTTTTGTCTACTTCATTTTGTGATATTACAGGGTATAAGAACCAAGAAGCATGTTTATAATAAAACAACACAAATTACAACATAAAACAAACATCATAGATCACTACAAAAAAAAAACCAGGCGTTTCCTAACGGACAAATCCGTTGGAAAACGCATTTTCCAACGGACGGCAACGTATCCGCGACCGTTGGGAATCGCTCGTTGTAAATCGGGATCCGCTGCAATTTGCAACGCTGTTGCAACGGATAATATCCGTTGCATATATTTAACGGACGACCAATGGATAACGACGTTGAAATTTTGTAACCGACGCTCGTTCAAAAAATTTATAACGGATACCCGTTAAGAGTTTGCAACAGACGCCTGTTGAAATTTGGTAACGGATGCCCGTTAAAAAACTTTAACGGACGTCCGTTGCCATATAGGGGAAAATGAGCGGGATTTAAATTTCCAAAGGGCATCCGTTGGAAACTGGCGAAAAAGAGCAACGGGCGTCCGTTGCAAATTGGTGGGAAAGGGCAACGGACGTCCGTTACCATTTAGCGGGAAAAATCGCCAACGGATGCCCGTTAGAAATTGCAACAGGCATCCGTTGGAATGTTGGTTAAAAAATAAAAAAATAAAAAAATAAAAATAAAAATTTTAAAAATAAAAAAATAAAAAATAATAAAAATAAAATGTTTTTAATTTAAATATAAAATTTTTTTACAAAAACCATTAAAACTAAACTAATCCTATTACATTTAATTTAGATCGGCTGGGTTGATATCACCTCCCCGATCGCCACCACCTCTAGACGAAGTTGCATCCGAATCGAGACTCGCTTCTTGCCGCGACGTTGATCCGCTCCCCTAACGGGACATCAACTCGATGACGCTCTCCAAGTGCTATACTTTGGCTCGAGTTTCTCGAAATTGTGATTTGAGATCCTCGATCCATCGTTATTGCGTGTAACTCTCTTGGACTACGGGAGGTATCGTCGTGGCGTCCTCGACGATATCTTTTTGAAGTGTCCCGAGACCGTATTGACGTCCCTTATACGATCTCACCGACTACAAGACAAATAAAATGAGTTAGATTTTTACAAAATATTTTATTAATAATCGAAAAACAAAAGAAAAATTGTTTACCTCTGAATAAATTTTGTCATTTTGTAAAGGACTCAGCTCGTCGGGAGTTGAACCGCAAGCTTGTTATTGCTGTGTAATCTTCTCCAGTCACAACTTTCACGGTTCTTTCCACTCGAGGATCGACGAGTTTAGATTCATCGGCCTCTTCTTCGACGACCGTCTTCTTCTTGGCGTGGGTTTTCAATACCAGCTAAAGAAGAGTCGGTTGTCTTCCTATCAGTTGCATCTGTAATATAAAATAAACTCAATTAGATAAATATTTAAAAAAAAATATACGCGTGCTGCAAAATAATTTATAATTTGTTAGTTTTATAACATATATAACTAATAATTTTAAATGAAATTTAATTTAAAATTTATGATAAAAGCGCACCACCATCGGTGGCGCACGGCTTCTGGCGTAACTTGCCAGGAATAATATAATCGGTCCTGTAAGGACCCTTGGATGATGTCGTTATCCATGTGTTTGAGCACATCATCCACGTCAAACCTGCAAATTAAAAATAAAAATTTAGATAATATTTATAACTTAAAATAATATAAATGCAAATAATAATTTTTTTTACCGTAACGTCACGACAGAACATTCGGGGTCGTTAATCTGAAGGGTAGGACGCCCATCAAAATTATCGATCAAAGAATCGATATCCACCATATCGTCCTCTTCATCAAATATCGGCGGTGCCGATACTGGTGAAGGAGGACGATATGGTGGTGGTGGAGGCGGGGGAGGAGTTCCCGCTGAACCAGCCAACATTCCCCATGATCCTATAAATCGTCTAGCCCTCATTTTTTTGTTTAGTGTTTGTAAATGTGTTTGTGTGTGAAATTTAGTGTTTGAAAGGATTTTGAGGTTTTGATTTGTGTTGAAAATGAAACTGTTTAAGGGTTTATATACAGAAATTTCCAACGGGCATCCGTTGGAAATTCCAAAGGATGCCCGTTGGAAAACACGTCATCTCAACGGACGCAGTTAATTGACACGACATCCTGTCTTTTCCAATTGATGCCCGTCGGAAATGCGTGTTCCCGAGGCAACGGACAACGAAATGGTGGCTCGTCTCCCTTTGCAACGGGCATCCGTTATAATTTCCAACGGATGACCGTTGGAGTTTTCTGCAGACTAGGGTAGGTATTATTACACTTTGCAACGGGTATTTGTTAGAAAATTGTAACGGACGCCCGTTACAAAATTTCTAACGGGCTTCCGTTGCCACTTTTAACGGATTCCCGTAAGAATTTTTTTGACTGATACACGTTCCAACAGATGCCCGTTGGTTTTTTTGTAACGGGCGTTCGTTACAATTCTCCAACGGATGCCCGTTACAAATGTGGAAAACTTAGAATTTTTTTTAAGTGTCGGAAGCGATTTTGTGTTTCAACGGGCATCCGTTAATATTTCCAACGGATGCCCGTTGGTATTAGATAATTTGAAGTTCTAATACATTAAACATCGTTTATATATTCTTCGATTGTATTAAAATTTCGATTGGTCGATTACACATTATCTACATTATAATAAAACAACACAAATAATAACATAAAACAAACGTCATAGATCACTACAAAAAAACAGGCGTTTCCTAACGGAATAATCCGTTGGAAAACGCATTTTCCAACGAACGACCACGTATCCACGTCCGTTGGGAATCGCTCGTGTAAATTGGGTTCCGTTGCAAACTTTTAACGAACGACCAATGGATAACGTCGTTGAAATTTTGTAACCGACGCTCGTTGAAAAAATTTATTACGGATACCCGTTAAGAGTTTGCAACAGACGCCCGTTGAAATTTGGTAACGGATTTCCATTAAAAAGTTTTAACGGACGTCCGTTGCCATCTAGAGGGAAAATTAGCGGGATTTATAAATTCCAACGGGCATCCGTTAGAAACTGGCGGGAAAGAGCAATGAACGTCCGTTGTAAATTGGTGGGAAAGGGCAACGGACGTCTGTTACCATTTAGCTGGAAAAGTCACCAACGGATGCCCGTTAGAAATTGCAACGGGCATCCGTTGGAATGTTGGTTAAAAAATAAAAAAATAAAAAATAAAAAAATAATAAAAATAAAAAATAATAAAAATAAAATGTTTTTAATTTAAATATTAAAATTTTTTACAAAAACCATTAAAACTAAAACTAATCCTATTACATTTCATTTAGATCGGCTGGTTTGATATCATCTCCCCGATCGTCACCACCTCTAGACGACGTTGCGTCCAAATTGGGACCCGCTTCTTGCCGCGACGTTGATCCCCTCCCTTAACGGGACATCAACTCGATGACGCTCTCCAAGTGCTGTACTTTGGCTCGAGTTTCTCGAAATTGTGATTCGAGATCTTCGATCCATCGTTATTACGTGTAACTCTCTTGGACTATGGGAGGTATCATCGTGGCATCTTCGAAGATATCTTTTTGAAGTGCCCCGAGACCGTATTGACGCCCCTTATACGATCTCATCGACTACAAGACAAATAAAAGTAGAGTTAGATTTTTACAAAATATTTTATTAATAATCGAAAAACAAAAGAAAAATTGTTTACCTTTGAATAAATTTTTTCATTTTGTAAAGGATTCAGCTCATCGGGAGTTGAACCGTAAGCTTGTTATTGCTGTGTAATCTTCTCCATCACAGCTTTCACGGTTCTCTCCGCTCGAGGATCGACGAGTTCAGATTCATCGACCTCTTCTTCGACGACCGACTTCTTCTTGGCGTGGGTTTTCAATACCAGCACAAGAAGAGTCGGTTCTCTTCTTATCCATTGCATTTGTAATATAAAATAAACTCAATTACATAAATATTTTAAAAAACAAAAAATATATACGCGCTGCAAAATAATTTATAATTTGTTAATTTTATAACATATATAACTAATAATTTTAAATGAAATTTAATTTAAAATTTACGATAAAAGTGCACCACCATCGGTGGCGCACGGCTTCTGGCGTAACTTGCCAGGAATAATATAATCGGTCCTGTAAGGATCCTTGGATGATGCCGTTATCCATGTGTTTGAGCACATCATCCACGTCAAACCTACAAATTAAAAATAAAAAGTTAGATAATATTTATAACTTAAAATGATATAAATGCAAATAATAAATTTTTTTTACCATAACGTCATGGCAGAACGTTCAGGATCGTTAATCTGAAGGATAGGACGCCATCAAAATTATCGATCAAAGAATTTATATCCACCATATCATCCTCTTCATCAAATATCGGCGGTGCCGATACTGGTGAAGGAGGACGATATGGTGGTGGTGGAGGCGGGGGAGGAGCTCCCGCTGAACTAGCCAACATTCCCCCCGATTCTATAAATCGTATAGCCCTCATTTTTTTTGTTTAGTGTTTGTAAATGTGTTTGGGTGTGAAATGTAGTGTATGAGAGGATTTTGAGGTTTTGATTTGTGTTGAAAATGAAACTGTTCAAGGGTTTATATACAGAAATTTCCAACGGGCATCCGTTGGAAATTCCAAAGGATGCCCGTTGGAAAACACGTCATCTCAACGGACGCAATTAATTGACATGACATCCTGTCTTTTCCAATGGATGCCCGTGGGAAATGTGTGTTCTCGAGGCAACAGAAGGTGAAATGGTGGCTCGTTTCCATTTGCAATGGGCATCCGTTATAATTTCCAACGGATGCCCGTTTGAACTTTCTGTAGACTAGGTAGGTATTATTACACTTTGCAACGGGCATCTGTTGGAAAATTGTAACGGACGCCCGTTACAAAATTTCTAACGATCTTCCGTTGCCACTTTTAACGGATTCCCGTAAGAATTTTTTTAACTGTTACACATTCCAACGGATGTCCGTTGGTTTTTTTGTAATGGACGTCCGTTACAATTTTCCAACGGATGCCCGTTAGAAATGTGGAAAACTTAGAAATTTTTTTTAAGTGTCGGAAGCGATTTCGTGTTTCAACGGGCATCCGTTAATATTTCCAACGGATGCCCATTGGTATTAGATAATTTGAAGTTCTAATACATTAAACATCGTTTATATATTCTTCGATTGTATTAAAATTTCGATTGTTCGATTACACATTATCTACATTATTACACATCGTACATTACACGTCATGTACATTACACATCATCTACATTTATTACATTTACTTGATCTACTTGATCTATTGTGATGAATGAATCATACTTACCATATTGTCGTGCCGGATTGACGTCAATTTCTCCCCATCGGTTTTTTTCGTATTCCACGTCCTACAGTTGGGTCAAACCACTGACATTTAAAAAGCATCACTTTCAATCCAACGAGACCGAGATATTCCACTTGTATGATTTGGTGCAAAATACCATAGAATTTATCACACTCTATATCACCATTAACACAAACACCATAATTTATGTGCTTCAATGTTTTTCGTGTTCGTACGTGTGGAACATGTAGCCGCGAGTAAACAAGATTGGCCAACACATGACATTTTGTGCAGGACCTTTAGCCAAATATTTTAACCATATATGAAGTCTTTTATCAGAACATTTCACATGTACATATAATAAGAACAAAGGAATACTTTATAATAAATGCAATCATTTTAATAGATGTGTACACGAGTACTTACGTAGTCTCTCAACCACGAGCCATAATGTTGAACTTTCATGTCTGTGAGTTCATTTGCATTTAGATGAGGATATGTACCAAGTAGTTCTCAATCAAATATCCTGTATAATGAAAATACGTTAATATTGTGTATATATATATATATATATATAAGATTCAATAATATGTACAAGTACCTTTCGAACGGTAATAACTTTTGACAATTTAGTAATATATATGTGTGGACGTGATTATACTCCTATGGTATTAACCAATATTCCTCGGATTTACCTCCTGTACGTCCAATCGATGTAAACATCTTCGAGATTGTGCCAAACTGTGGATTATATTGATATAAATAGTTTGTGTGATCATCCGTTGCACGTTGTTCTTTCGTTTGAATATGCAACTCGAAATAAAATATGCTGAAATATATGATTTCTTCCAGCAAGTATTGTTTGGCAATAGATTCTTCGACCGTTGCTTTGTTTTTTGCTTTTTTCTTTAAATGAAAGAAAAACCTTTCGAAATGATACATCCATCTGAATTGAACTGGCCCACCGAGTATTGCCTCATCTGGTAAATGTATTGGAAAATGCTCAATGACATCGAAGAATGAAGGCAGAAAAACTTTTTCCAATGCACATAATACTTCAGAGATATTGTTTTTCATTAAATTCAAGTCATCCCTTTTAAAATTCCTTGAACATATATTTCTGAAAAATATGCTGATTCCGCATAGCATATCGTCAACATTCCGTGGTAAGAGCTCAACAAATGCAATTGGAATGAGTCGCTGCATGAAAATGTTACAATCGTGACTTTTCAACCCGATCAGCCTCGAACCAACAATATCCACACACCGAGCAATGTTCGATGTATATCCATCTGGAAACTTAACGTCCTCTTTTAACCACATTAATAATACTGCTTTCGCCGGACCAGACAATCTGAATACCGAGACAGGTGACCTTCCATCTCTTAATTCCAACTCAGGTCGTCG
>CM071864.1:1197566-1233070 GCA_036759665.1 Gynandropsis gynandra
TCGATGTACTGGGATTGTGACAATCCAAGCAACCTCTTCGATCTATCCCTATAGATCTTTATTCTCAGAATATAGGCTGCTTCTCCTAGATCTTTCATGGAGAACTGATCAGACAACCACGACTTCGTCTCTTGCAACGCCGGAATGTCATTCCATATAAGCAATATGTCATCCACATAAAGCACAAGGAAGACAACTGCGCTCCCACTAAACTTCTTGTACACACAAAGCTCTTCTTCGCAAATAACAAAGTTGAACTCTTAAACTACCTTGTTAAAGCGAATGTTTCAGGTTCGAGAAGCTTGCTTAAGTCCATAAATGGACCTCTGAAGCTTGCATACCATATGATTTTGAGTTGGCAACGTGAAACCCTCAGGTTGAGTCATGAAAACCTTTTCTTGGAGCTCTCCGTTAAGGAAAGCTATTTTCACGTCTATTTGCCAAATCTCATATCATGGAATACCGCTATCACAAGCAGAATCCAAATATATTTGAGCATTGCCACATGGGAGAACGTTTTTTCATAGGCAATCCCTTCTCGTTGACTATACCCCTTAGCAATTAGACGAGATTTATAGGTCTCTACCTGCCCGTCTGCTCCAATCTTCTTCTTGTAAACCCATTTATAACCGATCGGTCTGGAAGCCTGTGAAGAATCAACCAAAGTCCATAATTTTTTTATCTTCATATATTCCATCTTGGATTCCATGGCTTTCCACCATTTCTCAGAATCTGGGTATAGCTTCTTGGAAAGTCAACGGATCGTCATCTCTGTGACCGATCACGCCCTCCTGCACCATCAGATTGAGTCTCTCAGGTGAACGATGAGAACGTGTTGACCTTCTCAAGGAAACTTGTGCAACAGGTTCAAACCTGCACTGGGATACCTTGTTGGACTTGTTCCTGAACAGGTTCTTGAACTAGTTTCTGAAAATGTTCTGGAACGGGCACTATCACTTCAACATTTGAAGAAGAAACCTCGGAGCCTAACAACGTATCACCCAGCCAAGATCGCTCGTTTGACATCTCATGTTCCTGAGCATGTGTTGGTTCGTCGGGTTCTTGAATTTCGTCAAGAACTATTTCTCCACCATGAATTCCTTCCTCAAGGAATTCCCTTTCAAGAAAGGTTCCCGTTCTGGCCACAAACACTTTGTGTTCAGACGGGTGGTAGAAATAATATCACATAGTTTTCTTGGGATATCCTATGAACCTAAACTTGTCAGACCTAGTATCTAGCTTGTCTGGCTGAAGTCTCTTAACGAAGGCCGGACAACCCCAAACCTTGATATGTCTCAGGTTTTGTTTCCGTCCCTTCCATATCTCATATGGAGTCTTAGAGACTGCTTTAGTGGGATCCTTGTTTAAGATATAAGTAGCTGCTTCTAAAACATAACCCCACAAGTTTATTGGAAGATCTGTGAACCCCATCACGGATCGGACCATATCTAATAAAGTCCGATTTCTCCTTTCGGACACACCATTATGCTGTGGTGTTCCAGGAGAAGTCCACTGAGACAAAATCCCATTTTGCCTTAGATAATCGAAAGATATTCACCGCATCGGTCAGATCTCAACACCTTGATACTCTTTCCGGTTTGTTTCTCCACTTCACTGCGGAATCTCTTGAACATTTCAAAAGATTTGGACTTGTGTTTCATCAAGAACACAAATCCATACCTCGACATATCATCAGTGAATATGATGAAATATGAATATCCACCCCTGGTTTGAACTCTCATAGGTCGACATACATCGGTATGTATGAGTCCTAGGAGTTCTGTAGCTCTCTCTCCGGTTCCACTAAACGAAGATTTAGTCATCTTGCTAGTGAGACAGGACTCAGAAGTTGCATATGATTTATAATCAAAATGCCCTAGGAGACCATCTTTATGCAACCTGTTTATTCTCTTCTCAGCAATGTGACCAAGTCTACAATTCCAAAGGTACGTCTTTCTTTGACGATCATCTACCTTTCTCTTATGCCCCGAAACATGCATGTTAATTGGTTCAATGTTAACATCAGGTAAGATATAAATCCCTTGTTGCAAGCGACCATTCACATATGCATCATCACCATGTTAAACAAAGCAAATGTTATTACTAAAGACTGTTCGAAATCCTCGTCTATCAAGCGTAAAAATAGAAATGACGTTCGAAACAAATTTAGGAACATAGTAACATTCTTCTAACAACAAAGTCTTGCCCGTAGGCATTACAAGAGAAATCGATCCTACAACTAGAGCATCAATACTTGCACCGTTTCCAACCTTCAGATTGAAATCTCCCTTCTTGAACCTCCTACTGATCCTCAGTCCCTGCAACATATTGTAGACGTTAAAACTGCTCTCGGTATCCAATACCCATCTAGATAAATCAATAGTAGTTAAGGAAATCATGAAAATATTTTCCATGAGAAACTTACATGGCTTCTTGCCCTTCAGAGACTGCATGTATTCCTTGCAGTTCCTCTTCCAATGAGCTTTCTTCTTGAAGAAGAAACACTCAGCATCTGATTGGTCGACCTTGGTGGCGCTGCCCTTTGCCCTGGTCACACCACTCTTAGGCGCGCTCTGCTTGGTCCTGGGCCTCTTCTTGCCCTTCCTCTTTTGATAAGAGGACTGTCAAACCATCAGCACAGATCCCGATCCCCTCTTCCCTATGGACACCTATTTCTCATACTCAGTGAGCATGTTGTGCATCTCATGCAACTCAACGTCCAACTTGTTCATGTTGTAGTTGACCACGAACGGGGAGAAGGACTCCAAAAGTGAGTGCAAGATCATCTCCTGCTGTATCTCCTTGCAGAAGGTACACCCAAGCTTCTCAAGCTGTTCTATCAATCTGATCATCCGTAGAACATGGGGTCCCACAAGAGAGCCCTCACTCTAAGCGGACTTGAACAAAGTCCCCGACAACTTGGACCTTGCCGTCCGACTCTGCTCATCGAATATCTTCTTAAGATGCTCCATGATCTGCTTGGCATCCATATGGTCGTGTTGCTTGTGGAGTTCGCCACTCATTGACGCCAGGACGAGACACTTCACAGTGATACACTTTTCCTCGTACTTGGTGTATTCACTGAAAGCCTCGTCATTCGCTGGATCTGAAACTGGAGGAGCCGGTTTGTCGATCACATTGATCAGCTTCTCATGTGTCGGCACCAGATGCAAATTGCATTGCCACTCGTCGAAGTTTTCACCAACCAGCTTATTAGTCTCGAGGATTGGACGCAAATTGAACTGAGACATTCTCAGGAGATCTGAAAATGAAAAAAAAAAATTTACAGCAGAGAGTTAGACATCGTAAATATCATAAAGACATGGACTTCATCTAAATGATTTTTTTTTGCTAATCAACGTTACAATAACATCAGAAATCTTATTTCTCATTAGCATTAATCTATAACTATATGTTTGAGCTTCTTGGTAGTCAAGACGTTTCCCAAACACATAATCACCTGGTAGTCAGGTCGTTCCTATCGATATAATTGAGTTCATTTTCAGCTCATGGTCGGATAAAAATTAAGTTCATGTCCCCTGGGTAGTCCAGGCGTTTACAAGAACTAATTGTTCCCTCCCACTAGACATCTGATGTCATAGACGTACGAATCGAATTCTTGAACGACATGAACGTTGTGATTTGTTTTTAACAATCAACGTGTTTTAACAATCCAGATTGAAGATCTAGTCAAGTTCGGATTTGTTTTTCGGGGTTTCAATGAACTACAGATTTAGAAACAATTTCGAATATACCTATTACGTTGAACGTTGTGATTTTTGGATGTAAAACTTGATAGCGCAAATCCTCTACTCATATCCACGCCGAGATCGGATTCTGCTTTCATCGATTGATGCGGTTTTTTCTCGATTAACGAAACTGTTTTCGTTCTTCGTTTTTCTTTCTGACGGCTATTGTTTTAGGGTTTAGATTTGATTAGTAAAATCTGATTAACAAAAACCTATTTTCGTTTCTTAAATAATTATTAAAACTTTTTAATAATTACACTTAAACCCGCGACTATAGAAATATTACATAAGAGGCCTATTACTTTCAATTCCCTCATTGTTTCTCTTAGTTTTTTTGAAAAAAAAGACTTTTCCACCTCTTACATTCTTTTAAACCTCTACTCCGAAATGTTTTTCATATCTTTCTATGCTGAGATTCCATATTTCTGGCTCATTGCTATATTCTTTCGGGTTTTTTTACTTCTTTTTTATTCATTTTTTACATTTCAATGTTTTTCATTATCGTTGAAATTTTCCAAATTCACTGATTCCATTTGATTTTTTCCTATCGGTTTTCGAGGTGTGTTTTACCTAATTCTTTGCTTTTTCCATAGATTTTGTACTAGAAATTTTGTCGAATGTTTTAAAAAATTCCAAAGAGGTTTAGAATTTAGTATAGTTTCGTTCTCTGCACAGTTGCATGTGGTTTCATAATTTTACAGATCTAATCCTAAATGTCCAATGTTTTCACTATCGCAAAGATTTTTGGTTAAATGTATACATGTTTAAAAGGAAAAAACTTGTATTCTCATCCAATATTTGCTATTTTATCCTATTCCCCCATCTTTTGTACTTATCATATTCTCTCTCAAGTTGTTTTTAATCCTATTTCTCCCATATTTTGCAATTTTACCTATAATCTCATCTATTTATTCTTCCATTAAATCTACCATTTTTCAATCTGAAATCCGAAAAATCCACCGATTTAAAAAAAAAATTGACCTAATTTGGATCCGATCCGAATTGGATCCGATCTTGATCTGTTTTATGTCCGAATTTGACTCGATTTAGGTCTGGGTTTCACTCAATTATGCATGATTTTTACTCTTACGCAAGGGAGAAAGAAGTTGTCTCCTCTTCTCTGGTAACCCGCCGCCGGTCATATAGAGCGCTACGCCCGCCACAGCTTCTCACAATCGTCGGAATCAGGCAAAAGGGGGCCCGTCTTCAAAATCTAAAGATAAATGGGCTCGTTATCTTACGATCTTGACTTAGTTTTAACCAAATACTAAATTTTGACCGAATTATGTTCGATTTCAATCAATTTTTTATTTTGACCCATGATTTCCAAATTTTAGTGTGTAGTTTGAATATGTGTTGCTATGTTTTTACTTATTGAATCATATTAAATTGGAACATATTCACATTAAAATCGAGTTAAATAGGGTCAAAATCGTGCGATATTTAATCAATTTTACATTAAACTCGACAAAAGTGGCCAGAGTCTGGCAATATTCGGTCATAATAAAGTCAAATTTGGGCTAAAATAAGGTCTGATCTAGTTTAAAATTGAGCAAACTTTAGTTAAATCGGGCAACTTTGGATCAGAATCAAACAATATTGGTAGAAATCGAAATTGAGTCAAATTCAATTAAAACCAAGTAAAAGCCAAATAAACAGGTAAATATCGGATTAAAATTGGAACCAAACTGGATTAAAATTGGACCTCAATCGAGCAAAAATTATATCTAAATCGTGTCAAAATTGACACAAATCGTTTCAAAATTGGATCTAAACCGGATCAAACAAGTCTAAGCATGGTTTCTTCGATTTTTTTAATATGTATTCATATGTATTGTTTTTAGGCTCTATTATTGGCACGGTGTGGCATGCTTGCCCATTGCAACTTAAAAGTTACTGATCAAGTCCGACGTCTTTTCAAATGAGTTTAATGTTGATTTTCCTTGTTTATTTATATTCAAGCATGGAATTAATGCAAAATTACACGACATGCAATGAAATAACACGTTACAAATACAAATACAAAGTTTTAATTTTTTTTATGATATGTACCCTAGCTAAAATCAATTACAGTTATTCATGTTCAATTAGCCTTTTGCATTTCATGTTTTATTGGTAAAATAATAGGAGTGGTGAATAGTGCACATTCACATCCATGATTGATTTCCAACCATTCCATTCCAAGCAACACATGACGTTAATGTGACCTTTTGTTATGATCCTAGACATACATTCTTTTGTTAGATGGATGGAAATAGATTGAAATCTCCTAGCATCTCGATGTTAGAATCTAGAACTTTTCGTTCTGAAAAATGAATGTCCTAAACCCCACTAGAAAACCCTAGACTCAACCAACACTCAAAATCTCTCTAAGAGTTTAGTAGCTAAATCTCAAGTATTAGCAAAGAAAAAACTCTCAATTCATTATTACTTCATTCAAATATCATACAAGGAGTCCCCTCTTTATAAAGACCAAACAATAATAGAAAATTGAAAAAATAAGCTAATTTAAGAAAAATCGATATAATTGCTCGGTCGATTGGTCATATCACTCGGTCGAGTAGTCATATCTCTTGGTGAAGCGTCATATAATTCTTAACCCTAAAATATGCAAAAAATATTTTGGTCTAGAGAAAACGTTCGGTTCAAACATTTTCTTTCTCTAGCCGAACACTTTGGCCGAACTTAATTATGCTCTAGTCGAGCATTGTTCGATTGTTTTGTTTCTTGCTCCTCTTGAACTTCTATCCTTATAAAGACCTCTTGCAGTCTTTCTTGCGTGTTCCTTGACGTCTTCGTGGGTTCGTTATTCATTTTTTCATGTCCAATTCTATTCACACATTTGAAGCTGATTTGCCTTGCCCTTCATTGTTTGTCCTCGTGCGAACACTCTCAAAGCTTCTTTCTCTTGCCCTCATTTTTATTCAACGTATAACTTGTGGTGGATCCAAGATTTTCTACTTAAAACCTTTGAATTTGATCTCCCGTTTCAAGTAGTCGAACCATTTACAACCGTCTAATTCACCTAAATTGGTAGTACTTCTACTTTGTCCAAATCATAATGGTTGTCAACACATCATTGTCAATGCAAATCGATCACTCAATCTCCTCACGAAAAAGCTTGTGAATAAGAGCCGTTGGATCTACACGTCAACCAAGGGTTACCTCGACCATTTGATTAGATTTATGGGTTTTGTTCATATCTGTTGGATGTGCTAAATTTTCTCAACAAATCGCAGCTCTTAGTGTGACACGCAAATTGCACATCATGCAATTATATTTCATTTTAGGGTTTTTAGTAGAGGTGGTGAGTCAGTAACCAGGGGGAGAAGAAGGTGGTGGACGAAGCAACGATGAAAAGAAGAATAAGAAGAAGAATGAAAGAAGAGGAAGAGAACTGAGGTATTATTATTACTAGGTGATACCCATGCTACACGCGGATTTGTGACACTTAAAATATATTTATCTTACATTTTGTATATAAATTATTAATTTGAACATTATCATTAGATCTGATATGTATATGGGACAATACAAGTACGAAATAAAAGTTTCAATTTGATCAATAGATTTATAAGTTGTGATGTAAACTAACAGTGCAAGTTGTTTATAATTTATTTGAAATTGTAGAATATAAATTATAGGAAAAAGCAATTGCTCGAATTGAGGCGTAGTGTTTCCATGATTATTTTCTTATTCATACCTGCATAAATATTGAGGATTTAATATAATCAATAACATGATTTAAGAAAAATTATTAAGATACGAACAAGATTTAGAAATTTTGAAAAATTATCTATGTTTGAATTTTTTTTATTGGCTTTAGCTGTGGATTTGTGTAGATGTGTGTGGACCAGAACGAGCGAAGGGTTAACAAACCTGTTTGATACATTTAGAAAGAATAAGTACAAATACCATTGCAAAAAACATATACAATAATACATGTTATCTAGGATTTTTAAAACCGTTAATCATAATGAGAGTAATGACTGGTACGATCATGATTGTTTCTTTGACGATCATTTGAACAACAATTAAAAAAAATCATAACAAGTTTGTCCAATATGATTATTTTTACGAAATTTTTATGATATGTTGAAGTGAGATAGAAATAACAAAACATTCAATGACGTAGTAATATAGTACATACCTATTAAATAACAATCAAATTTCTATTTTTTTGGACGTTGGGAGTCGCAAATCTGCTCTTTGCATAGCAATGAGGAGTCCGAAACATCTACAAATTGCAACATTCCAATAGATAAGTTTAGTAGTAAAGAAAATAGTATATTTGATTTTCAACCAGTCCAAATTGAACTGGGACCACTTAAATGATCAAACAATACTATTATATCGATATATATCAATAAAATTTTGGAAATTTATTTATAGAATTTGGAAATCTAAAAAACCTTCGATTTTGTCGATTTTTGTTTAATTTTAGTGAAATATCTAAACATATTTAAATCAAACAAAATTGTGAGAGTTTCCAACGTTAAATGGACTATACAAATTTCTCAGCATTCTCACAGAACTTTGTTTATATTTTTAACCTAACAACGAAAGTTTTAAGATAATTACTTTGAAAATACTCTTCTTTAATAGTACATCTTCAATGCAAGGACACCAAATAGATGCATTGGCTCGGGCCATTCTGGAAGAATCTAATCTAGGGCAGCTAGCCAAATGAATGCTCATTTGGGGGATTAAGAAACTCCATTTGCAACATACTCTAAAATTCAAGAACAGACTTAGAGAAGCAAAAAATACCCTCTTGCAGAAGAGATGCATGGCTGCCAAAGTCTTCTTCATCAATCTTTAGTATCATCGAGTAGTAACTGTATACTATACTCGAGGATATCACCAGAAATCTGCAATTTTGTGGTCAACATGTTACATACAAGACAACTAAAAAGGCTTGAAGGAAAAACGTAAGAGGTTTGTCTGTAAAACAATGGACAAAAATCCGATAATAAAAATAGTATTTCCAATCACCCATTTCACAATGATTCCAATATAATCATAATAGAAAACAAACTAAAGCTTGGAAATTAAAATTAATATGTCGAGAAGTATCTAAACAGAACTCAAAGTAGTACATTTGTCGCCGGAATTATTTTTAAACACCAATGGCATAAATCAAAACTCCACACAACAAAAGATTCTATTAAATTAAATCTTTGGATATGGTGCTATACTATGAGCGACTACAACAAAGAAAAATAGAAATTGGAAGCACTCATAGAATACTTACCAGATTGTTCGAGGGGGCGTTATGTTTGCTTCCACTCCTAACACGAATTTTACTCGAGCTAGACTCATGATCACTTTGGAACAAAATTTTGGTGAATATTTCAGATGTAAAAATTGCAGTATAGGCTATGGATGGTGTGCACACGCCAGATGCAAAAGTTGTGGGAGCACCTTCTGGAGATAATATACTGGACTTGTCCAAGCCTTTAACCTCAAATTCATATAATGCTCCTTATATTGTAGTTATAGCGCTCAAGTATGTCACTTGGGAGCTCTTTCACCACATTTAAATTATTTTAAATAGCATCTATGAAGAAGTTTTCGTCAAATATATCGCCAAATTTGCTGCAACCAAGAAAAGGGAAAGAAGCACATGAAATTTGTACGAAAATCATGCTTTAAAGATAACCTTCATCATAAGAAAAAAGCAAAACCAGCAATAACATGGAATCACGACATACACTGTTTAAATGAAAAATTGGGATGACAAGAGCTGCATTCAGAAGTCCAGCCACAACAACCGCATCACATATCTGAGTATAAAGACATAAAAAATCATTCAATCAATTTGAAAACATCATCCCTGCAAGAGCATTAATAAAGATACTATGCAACTTATTAGCCATATCCTTAGAGCACATACAACATGCAGATAAATGAAAATGGAAATTCTCACAAAACATACCGATATAAGTTGTTGGTTTAAACCGCCATTTGCTTCAATTATAAAGAAACCGTTGGGTTGTGATCCTGCTAAAGCTCAAGGATGAAAAAGTTACATGAGCACGTACAACATAATTCCTTAATTTCAAACTGACCAGCACATAAGACAAAGAACTTGAACCTGCTTTATTTTATCAGAAATTGCACCATTTAATACAATCATAGAAACGAACCAAGGTTTCATAATCAATTCGTTGATACATCTCCATAGATAAGTCAGAACACCGAGCCTGAGGATCAAGAATGCAACATTCGCTGAGAATTTTCAACACCGATTTAAAATTAATTTTCAGTTTCGATTCTAACAGAGAATTTTATATTCATTGTTAAACCTGTGTATAACGCAAAAAAATCTGCAAATTCCTCTCTGATTACTTCTGTACCACATAAACTACAGCTTCGAAAAGCGCCTAGGTGAATCGATTTCCAAGTAGAAGTTTGAGTAAAACTTAGATACCTCATCCTAGCATCAGAAATCAATAACACTAATAGGAGAGTTTACTTGGGTATCATACATGATAAGGCTAGCATACACAAAACTAATCTCAAAAAATGGAGTCATCAAAGCCCAAACAACAAATCATATAAATCAAAATAATCGAAGAAATATATAAGATACCAGTCATCCGTTCGTGAGTGCGATCCATCATTCCCGGCCCGCCCGCGATATATACATGGTGGCCAATATTTCGATTGGGAAGATGGAAAAATGGGTGTTCGTAGGTATTCAATGGCGCAAAGCGTTCAAACTGGCAGTTTGTTCCTAGGTGAATGAGGATTGTGGGTGGGAAAGCATTAAAAATCAAATAATTTTTTTCATAAACCTTCTAAGTAGTGGTTTGAGGTTTTCGGATTACTTTAGGTGTTGAAGGTTTGGCCTCGTGAGCTTCTTCGATGGGCTTTCACTTTTTCCTATGAACGACTGCAACAAAGAAAAATAGAAATGGAAACACTCATAGAATACTTACTAGATTGTTTGAGGGGGTGTTACGTTTTCTTCAACTCCCAACACAAATTTTACTCGAGCTAGACTCATGATGACCTTGAAAAAAAGTTTTGGTGAATATTTCATGATGTAAAAATTTTATTATAGGCTATGGATGGTGGAGTGCATACCCTAAACTCAAAAGTTGTGGGAGCACCTTCTAGAGATAATATGCTGGACTTGATCAAGCCTTTAATCTCAAATTCACAATGTTGTTTATATTGTATTTATAGCACTCAAGTATGTCACTTGGGAGCTCTTTCACCACATTCATATTATTTTTAAGAGCATCTATGAAGAAGTCTTCGTCAAATATATCTCCAAACTTGTTGCAACCAAGAAAAGGGAAAGAAGCACATGAATTTGTACGAAAATCATGCTTAAAAGATGACCTTCAAACATAAGAATAAAGCAAAACCAGCAATAACCTGGAATAACACCATACACTGTTTAAATGAAAAATTGGGATGACAAGAGCTGCATTCAAAAGTCCAGCCACAACAACCGCCTCACATATATAAGTATAAAAAGACATAAAAAAAATTATTCAATCAATCTGAGAACATCATTCCTGCAGAAGAATTAATAAAGATACTATGCAACCTATTAGCCATATCCTTAGAGAACATACAACATGCAAATAAATAGGAAGTGGATATTCGAGTCTCACACAATAGACATACCGATATACGTGGAAGAGGTTCCGCATCACCAGCCAGCTCAGTCTCCATATACTTTGCCAAAGGAAGATGGTTAGCCTTTTGCTTGACACTTCTGTTGGAAGATCCTCTTGCAACACCAGAGGCATGAGCAAACAACTCTTTGTACTTATAGTATTGCTTTTTCTTCCTTGAACAGAATGTGCGTCGCAAAATCCCATTCACCTTAACTTTGTAAGTCAATTCTTTAGACAAGTATATGGTTTCTCAGAATACTCATCAATCTCACACTCGCCGATCTCTGATTCTTCATCAGAACTGACATCCATCACATCTTCACCAATTAGTATCAATTCTGCTAACACAAAATGTCAAGATTTCCTGGAGTCAAAACCAAACAAATCAACATCAAGAACTCAATTTGGAGACAAATACTCAAATCCACAAAGACAACCTACAAATTCTGGCAACGATCGAATTCTTTGACAGATTGACACGACGAATCACCTAAAGGATCATCAAAGATACAAAATGTAAGTTAGAGGAAGATCAAAGAATATCAACAAAATAATTATGAGAATTGACACAACTAAATACAACCCAGCAAAATAAAGTTTCAACAATTTCCAATGACAATCAATGAATAGATAATATTATTTCTTTGTTACTAAGCTCATCTAATTAATTTTTCTAAGTTATGATATCATGCGACCCAATAATTGTGACAAGGCCTTGATGAAAGAGAAAAAACCTAAGTGAATTCCGTCACATGAAGAGCCTTTATTTAGTGGGAAACCACAACAAAGTATAAGCAAATACTAATCCTTTCAGCTAAATTCAACTATGAAGTTTCCCAATATATGTTAAGTGAGTTCTATTGTAGCTACTGATAGTAGTAGAAGCATGCAATAAGCTTAAGCATCAGATATGTACCATAATCAATGCTTTTCGCGCTTCTTGAATCGCTTCTTTGCTTTGACGCTCTTTGGTCATGAGGTATGTATTCATTTGCTCCAGTCCTTCTTGCTTAGATTTCTTGTCTTACAGTTCTTCATTCATCGCTTTCATTTTTTGTTTCACAGCTTCATCGTCCTCTTCTTCAAGATGCTTCACGACTTGTAATTTTCCTTTTAGTTCTTGAAATCCATTTCAAGTTTCTGCTTGGTGTCTAACTGCTTCTCAAGCTCAAAAAGCTTGCTCAGGGCTTCTTTTTTGCCTTTGAAAATTGAAAAAGAAAAGAGAAGATTAAAGACAGATTAAAGGTTTGCTTTTTAGAACTCCGTATATGCAAGAATCTGATCGAACTATGAACCACATAACTCACCTTATGTTCATCTACAAGTCTCAAGACATTCTTGTCAGCCTTTTCTGCTCCTTGGAAGCTAACTGAATCGAGTGGTTCATTGCATCACACTCTCACAACGCAAAGACATAAAAAGACCAACAACAACTTAAAATATGCATATGTATACATACAAACATAGAAATAATTGCGGGTAGATTATAGTTCTACAAAATGAGGTAACATGGACTTAAAAATATGACCTTCTTCTTGGCTTCATCGAGTTTTTGTCTCTCCAGATCAGATTACTGAAGAAAACATATACACTGTTGATAACCATGGAAGGAACAATATTGCATTTAGAATTAATAAATTCAATGAAATATATACATTGATAACCACATGCAGAACATATTGCAACACATATTCAATGATCCAGACCCTATCTGACATGTTCAAAGGTATAGGCATCTGAAACATTAGTAAAAGAAAGCAAGGTTGGATGAGTTATCCTGCTTATGACCTTTGATGACGATCAAATTGCTTATACGAAGAGAGATCCTCCCTGAAGCGCCTCCTCGTCGACGAAACCAATCATGTCATGATCCTTCCCCAACAAAGTGAAAGACACGACCAAATCTCCGAATTCACACTGGATTTCGCCAAAGTGATTGAAAGAAAAATCAAATCAAGCTTAAATACTAAATTGATCACAAAACAATACCTCGTAGACGTGATTGGCTCTGAATAAACCATATCTACTGGATTCACAGGAAAGATGGACAGTGTCGAACCCGTAGAAACGACCAAAATGGAGGAAGTGTAACAATCGATGCTATACATTGTAAGCAATCCATTGAATTTTTTTCTCAAACCCTTGATTCTCTATTGAAAGACTACCTTATCCGAGTACGATGGCAACGAGATCCACATCAGCAGAGGAAGAAACGAAGAATCACCGAAAGGGTCATCAAACATACAAAATGTAAGTCATAGGAAGATCAAAGAATATCAGCAAAACAATTATGAGAATTGACACAACTAAATACAATCCAGAAAAATAAAGTTTCAAAAATTTCCAAGGATAATCAATGAATAGATAATATTATTTCATTGTTACTATGCTCATCTAATTAATTTTTCTAAGTTATGATATCATGCGACCCAATAATTCTGACAAGCCTTGGATGAAAGAGAAAAATCTAAGTGAATTCGTCACATGAAAAGCCCTTTTTTAGTGTGAAACCACAACACATTATAAACAAATACTAATCTTTTCAACTAAATTCAAAGTTTTCCAATATATGTTAAGTGAGTTCTATTATAGCTAATGATAGTAGTAGAAGCATGCAATAAGCTTAAGCATCAGATATTATTGCAATCAATGCTTTCCGCGCTTCTTGAATCGTGTCATTGCTTTGACGCTCTTTGGTCATGAGGTCTATATTCATTTGCTCCAGTCCAATAACATTGATTCCTAAAGATCATCTTCAAAGTCATCCGAATATATGATTACATATATATGATTACTATAATTTCTCATTTTCAACTTAACTTCATTTTAAAATTAGTGATAATCTTTTAAAATTTATTTGTGATATAGAATCTTAAACAGTTCTGTAATATATAAGTCAAAACCAAGTCTTGACTAATTCCGACATGCCAACCTAGTGGCAAGCATAACATAACATAGAAGAACCTAACATGGTACAAGATCAAGTACGCAGTGAATGACACAAATATAGAAATTATATGCTTTTCAATGGTGCTCACATTTGGTCACGTTCTACCATAAATCTACTATTGCTGCTGTACAGGCAATGTGAAGCCTAAGGTGATGAATGTAAAAAAAACCAACCAAATGAGGACTTATTCAAGAGACGCGAGGTGAATCCGTACTAACATAAGAAGCATAAGAAGATATCAAGGGAATCGACTGGTGCTTCCACTATGAATTCTACATAGGCATTACAACTAAAGTACATTGTTAGTGAGTTCTTCATGTTTCAAGGTCACACCTGGTACTCTAAGTCAAGAAGAATGCACACACATAGAAGTGAAGATAGTTACATAGATTCCACTCCTTGGGTCTTTGAATCTCTAGGAACGACCTACACCACCATATCGGAAATTCCTTGCTGAGATTAGGGCACTCAGTACCATGTTTGGAGAACCATCTAAACCATTCCATGAACAATGGATACTGCTGCTTAAGAGGAAGCGTTTAGAGCGTCTGACCCAGACCCTCCTCTAGTGGCAAGTGAAAAGGATTTGCGAGTAATGGTGGGGGATGAGAGGATGATGGAGCCCCAGTCCTTCAGGATCCATTGTTTCGGAAAGAGGATATATTTTAGACCCAAGAATTCAATTTAATGGCAAAAGAGCAAGAATGTTTGAACCTGTTGAAGAGATGCAACAACGTGGAAGAGATCAAGCAGGTTCATGCCAGGTTTGTCAAGCTAGGTATGTTCTGGTCTTCTCCTTTCTCCACGAGCAGCCTTTTGGCTATTTGTGCTCTATCTTCTTCGGCCTACTCTTTCTAAGAGGTGCAAAGCTGATAAATCCCATAATATGAATTTTCGATTCTTGCATTGCAAATCCCATTATCACAATCTTAGTTTCCTTTTATGTCCCTTCCTACCATATGAAATTTTCGCTCATCTGATTTCTGCATCAAATACTCAGCAAATTTGGTTCAACAATTAGCTTGAATTTTGTTCAGTTTAGCTTGGATTTTCAGCTAAAAATTATCCAGCAATAATCCAGCAAGCATGTATTCAAACTAATTTTGGTACATTCTTCGCTGGAACAAAGTATATGTATCGAAAAATCCGCTGAAAACTTTGAAGGCGTCAAACCTATAAACATGAAAAGAATACCTCAAGTGAGCTATGAATTTTAAGAAGTCATGAGCATTGTGCGGGGATGTGATAAACCTTTAGCAATAGGAGGAAAATTTGGTACAAAAAATATTTACATGGATGAAGGATTAGTTTATCCAGCCATGCTAAAGATTATCCAGCAACAATTAGCTCAATTTGTTCGGTTTAGCTTGGATTATCCAGCAACAATTATCCAAAAACAATCCAGCACCCATGTATTCAAACTAATTTTGGTACATTCTTCTCAATAACAAAGTATATGCATCTAAAGCTCGGCTGGAAACTTTGAAGGCATGAGACCTATAAAAATGAAAGCAATACTTTAAGTTAGCTATGATAAAGGATGAAGCGTGCACATTACAAAGTGGAGATTCTGACCTGGAAACCGGATAAGCTTTTGGACGTCTTCTTTGGTGATGAAATAAATCTGTATTGATAAAAAATTTGTTTGAAGCAGGTCTAACTCCTTATCCAATTAGTTATGCAATATATTAGCGACTTTTATCTGATTTCAAGAATATCTAATCTTTCTAGTTCATCAAAGACTTTGTATCTTAATTTGGTAAAATTTTGGGTAGGAAAACTATTACGGAAACAACAAAATAGGGTAGAGAAAAGTGGATGACATGTGAAGCTGATAGTCATAGCGAAACATAATCTTACGAAGAATCCAACATATACAACATGCCATGAGTCAAAACATCACTAAAGGGACTTTGGAGGGAAGTTTACATCTTGAACGTCTGAAGTATAGGCCTTCTTAGTGGAAACATCCTTAGGCCTATAAAAACTTCTCACTTTAACCTCGATGGAACTGAATCCAGCCTTTCTAGTGTCTTTTGGAATGATGATTTCCAATAATTGGCAAATAACATATGTGTGCAGCCCAACATTCCTACCACCCTTAAAAGTTTCACCCTCTGCCTTCGCTTCAATAAAGTTGTCAGGCTTGACATAGACATAATCGTTAGTGGAATATTCAACTCCATTGTAGAGAAATATTGTCTTGTTAGTGTTGAGTTTGAATATTTCCTTTTTCTCTTCCTCCTCCCTTATCACGCATGATCTGCAGATCGAGAACCGACCTAAATAACACCCTGTGGAAGACTAAAGAATGCCCCTCTCTCATGCCAATATAAGTTTTTGGAATAATACTCAGGCGGCAATTCCTTCATTTTTCTTTCTTCTGCTCTCGCTTGCTCAAGCTTATTGGCATGAGCGTTCTCTTTCCTATACTGATTCCCCCATGGCCTTGAGTCGGAAGAAGCTCCAAGGAAATCATTCATTAGTTAGAAAAACCTGCCGTTTACCAGCTGCATTTTCAAGAACAGTTTGACATTATCTATGCATGAGTCTTCCGTGGAACATTTTGCAGCCATATGTTCTTTCAAACATGTATTCCACAAAATAGATGGCAGGGAGGTCATTTGATTCATTTACTTCCAATAACACTGCACCACCCACTGCCACCGTTTCCCCACCAACAGCTTGATTCATCTGATTCACCCACTTCCAACAACACTGATTCTTGAAGATCATCTTCAACGTCATCATAATATATGATTACATATATATGATTAATTTATCATTTTCATCTTTAGTTCATTTTAAAATTAGTTATAATCTTTTAAAATTTATTTGTGATATAGAATCTTAAATAGTTCTGTAATATATAAGTCAAAACCAAGTCTTGACTAATTCCGACATGCCACCCTAATGGCGGCATAATATGACATAGCAGAACCTAACATGGTACAAGATCAAGTACGCAATGAATGACACAAACTATAGAAATTATATGCTTTTCTATGTTGCTCACATTTGGTCACGTTCTACAATAAATCTACTATTGCTGCTGTACAGACATTGTGAAGCATAAGTTGATGAATGTAAAAAAAAACCAACCAAATGAGGACTTATTCAAGAGATGTTAGGTGAATCCATACTAACATAAGAAGCATAAGAAGATATCAAGGGAATCGAATGGTGTTTCCACTATAAATTCTACATAGGCATTACAATTAAAGTACATTGTTAGTGACTTCTTCATGTTTCAAGATCACACCTGCTACTCTAAGTCAAGAAGAATGCACACACATAGAAGTGAAGATAGTTACCTAGATTCCACTCCTTGGGTCTCTCAACGTCGCAGGAACGACTTACGCCACCATATCTGAAATGCCTTGCTAAGATTAGGGCACTCAGTACCATGCTTGGAGAACCATCTGAACCATTCCATGAATAGTGGATACTGTTGCTTGAGAGGAAGCATTTAGAGCGTGTGACCCAGACCCTCCTCTAGTGGCAAGTAAAAAGGATTGGTGAGCAATTATGGGGATGAGAGGATGATGGAGCCCCAGTCCTGCAGGCTCCATTGTTTCAGAAAGAGGATATATTTCAGACCCAGGAATTCAATTTAAGGGCAAAAGAGCAAGAATGTTTGAACCTGTTGAAGAGATGCAACAATGTGGAGGAGATCAAGCAGGTTCATGCCACGTTTGTCAAGCTAGGTCTATTTTTGTTTTCTCCTTTTTCACGAGCAGCCTTTTGGTTGTCTGTGCTCTATCTTCCTCGGCCTTCTCTTCCTGAGGCTTCAATCTCTCCTGGTTTGCGACGAACTCCTCCTCCATCAACAAATGGACCTTGATCCGCTCGAGCTTCAACAACTAGAGAATTTTATGATCCGGTGAGATAAGATTAGCTTAGATGATTCTTAGCCATTAGAGAGAATTTTATGGTCGTTAGGAGGGATAAAGAAATATCTTTATCTTACACCTTTTCTTATTTATGTCACCTGAGCCCGTAGATTCTAGGTGTGCAGGTTGAGGCTCGATTCAATGTAGAAGATCATCATGACTTTGCTTTGAGTTAGGATCGAATCCTCCTTTAGATCAAAAGAGTCCCATACCTCATTCACTATCTCTATTACTTTGTTTCACAAACTCCTTGTTCATCCATGTGTGAGTAGGCCATAGGAAGGTTCTGTCTGCTCGACTCCTCGGGTTATGTCCTCATTTGTGTGACCCTTCTTTGGTTTCATTATGTGTTTGATTTCCTCAGCATTCCATATCCCTTACGAGTGTTTCTCCTCAAAATATTTTCACCTACATAAAAAAGGATAGATCATGAAGGGTAAATGTTGTAGACACCTTGTTACCACCTGATAGTTTAAGACGATATGCATTGTAGTTGATCCGCGCTATAGCATGAAATAGATCGTCTCCTCTTGGTGCTAGCTTTGAACTCCTCTTATCAGAGAACCTGTCTTGCCTCATGTGTAGTCTCACCTAATTTTTCCTTCAAACAACATCGTTTTTTCCTTTTGTTGGCTTGTTAGACATATTGTTATGTCCTCCACCTTATGTTTCCTAAGCTTTTTTCGTGTAGCATCTTGATCAATTCAGATTTCTTCTCGCCATCTAAGTTTGTGACCTCTTTGCTTTGTACGGCCAAGGGGTCCAAGGGAGTGATGGTATTAAACCCATAAATGACCTCAGATGGTGAGTGCTTTGTGGCAGAGCGTTGTGTTTGATTCTAAGAAAATTCAGTGTGTGGTAGGTATTTAAGCCACTTCTTAGGGTATCATCCAATTGATCTTAGTAGGACAACTAGTGTACGGTTAACTACCTCTGTTTGATCGTCAATCTATTGATGGTACGTGATCGAGAACATAAGCTTTGTCCCTAGCTTCCACCAACTTGTTCGCCGGAAATGACTTAGAAATTTGTTGTCTTGATCCTATATGATATTCTTGGGTATGTTGTGGATGTGTATGATCTTTTTGAAGAAACGATCCACAATAATGGTCGTCATTGGTCTTCGACCAGGGTACAAAGTGTGGCATTTTGGAAAACCTGTCAATGGTAACAAACAAAAGATCTTTATTTAGGATCTTTGAAATTCCGAGAACGAATTCCATAGACAAGTCAATCAACGGATGAGTTAGGATGGATAGAGGAGGATACAAACCTTGGGGTTGGATGCGTGACTTGGCTTGGTGACACATGATACATCATGCACAAAGCAGTTCAACGTGTAACTTGAGGCGTGGTCAAAAGAAATGTTTTTTTATGGTGGCCAAGGTCTTCTCCATGACAAAGTATACCATGAGAGTTCCTCCATGTGTTTCTTGAAGTACCAACTCACTCATTGAGCTTTGCAGAATGCAAAACTGTTCTATTGCGCTATGTATATAGAATGTTCTGCTAACTCCTTTCTTGCATAATTGGAATATCTCACCAAGCTCCGGATCTTGTTCATACAATCCTTTCGGTTACACAAACCCCAAGTTTATAGCCCTCATGGTAGTGATGAGGGTGTGAATCTGTGATAGTGCATCGACTACCATATTTTTTGTAGCATATCTTGTGATTGACTATGTGCAAAACAGACTCGACGAAATCAATCCACCTGGCATGTCTTCACTAGAGATGGGCCTGACCTTTGAGATGTTTGAGGGTCTCATGACTGGTGTGGATGCTGAACTCCTTTGCGAGTAGGTAGTACTGCCATGTTTCTAAAGCTCGAACAAAGGTAGAGAGCTTCTTATCGTACGTGGGATAGTTAATTGTGGCTTCACTTAACTTATCACTGAAATACACTATAAGTCATCATTCTTGAACTAGGACCATTCAAATGTCGATCTCTGAGGCATCACACTCCATTTCGAACATCTTGTCGAAGATCAACAAGGCTAGAATAGGTGCAATGGTGAGAATTACCTTAAGTTCTTTGAACGCCTTAATCTACGCATCTCCCCATTCGAAGGCCTTTTCTTTTCTTATAACTGCAATGAGAGGTGCGGCTATATTTTTGAAGTCCTTCATGAATCGGTGGTAAAAACTAGCTAGCATATGAAATCTCCGTACGTGTACAATGGTGCTCGGTGTGGGACACTCTTATATGGCCTTGATTTTGTCCTCGTCTATGCGTAGTCCTTGTGACTTTACAACAAAACCTAGATAAACAATCTCATTAGTGCAAATGAGTACTTCTTGAGGTTTGCGTAGAATTTCTCCTATTGAAGTGTCTCTAGGACTTGCTCAAGATATACTATATATTCACTACGACTTATACTATAAACAAGAATATCATCAAAATAAACTAAAATTAATTTTTCGATTTGGGCTTTTAGAACATGGTTCATAAGTCTCATGAAAGTGATGGGGCGTTAGAAATCCCGAAAGGCATGACTAGCCATTCGTATAACCCTTGCTTCATTTTGAAGGTCGTATTCCATTCGTTGTCTTCTATCATGCAGACTTGGTGATATTAACTCTTGAGATTGATATTTGAGAAGATCGGTACCCCACTTACCTCGTTAAGCATGTCATCCAATTGCAGGATTGGATGTCGGTATTTGATTGTGATGTTGTTAATCACATGATAGTTGACACACATCATCCAAGTCTCATCCTTCTTTGGTATAGGTAGTACAAGGACATCACATGGATTTAGATTTTCTCAAATGTAGTCTTCATCCATTATCTCTTAGACTTGTCGTTTTAACTCTTTTGTCTCCTCAGCATTCATGAGATGAAGTCAATCTGATGTTCAATGCCTCGTAATGGGGGTAGTCCGGTCGGTATCTCCTCGAAAAACAAGTCACAATACTTGACCAGCATGTTGGTGACCTCCGAGGACTACTCTATTGTACCTTGGATTATCAAGACATCTTTGTAAATCATTAGTAATACCAAACTTTGATTACTAAAAGCTTTACAACTGAACTAGCTTTAATATAAAAATTTTGTTTAGGTTTGTTCTCACGATTTAGCTTCGATTGTATTTTATGTACATGGGAAGGACTAAGAGGTGCTAGTGTTACCTTCCTTTTGTTCATGATGAAAGAATATAAAATTTTCCTTCCGTTATGCAATACCTCGCAGTCGAATTTCCTTGGTCAACCTAGTAAGATGTGTCCTATTTGCATTATGGACTCATACTCTCTGTGATTTGCAAGAATAATGGATTGCAGATAAAGGCACTATCATGCCATGTGCCCTATACTAGTGCATTTAAAGCAAATCAGCCCACGAGTACAAATTGACTTAGAAAAAATTAACATGTTACCTTCTCCTTTGACATCTTTTGATGTCTCGGGAGCTTTACCTTGAAACGATCATTTTCCCTTCGTTTCTTCGACATCCTTGAGGGTTGTTTGATCGGTCATATGGGTTGTGTCCTTCCTCGACTTATCGTTTTCTTTCTCTTAATATGTTGTTCAATTTGAATTGAAAAATGCAATATATCTTGCAAATTATGGTAGTTTTTTTATTTCTATATTTCCAGCAATTCATTCATTCAATCTATCTAAAAATTGTACCATCACGATTTTTTCATCTTCATCAATTTCTGGTATGTTGCGAAGGTGCTCAAATTCGTCAAAGCATTCTTCGATAGTTTACTTCCTTGGTTAAATTTTCTGTATCTACGTTGCAATTCCCGTTGGAAGTGTAGAGGTACATACCCCTTGCGGATGAGGGTTATAATTTTAACCCATGTTGAGAACTATTCAAGTTTTGTACGATATTGAGTGCTTACCTATCGATCCCACCAAGTGAATGCACCACTCGTGAGTTGAGTCGCGACGTACTGCACCTTTTTGTACTCTGTATACATGTAGCACTTAAAAATATTGCCCATCTGCATTATCTAATCGAGACAGGCTACTAGATCAACACGTCTAGACAAAGTAGATGGTTTAAATTTTAAAGTGTTACCGTCATATTCATGTTGTTGTCTCTGAGGTTGTTCTTCATCTAATCTTTATCCTCGTGGATGATGTGGCATCTCCTAGGTCATCTTGGCAACTCTTCATCCTCCTCTTCAAGATCGTGTTGAGGTGGTGCTCGATGTTCGCGTCGTCTAGGTGGAGCATCTGGTTGCTCTGCTTCTTCCATGTCGTTTTTGCGAATTAGTGGTGCGTCACGTTCGGATTGCCTTCGTTCGTGTTCAAGACAATTCATTCTTGACTTCATTCATTGGAGCATTTGCATAATCTCGTTAAGTTGGTTGTTGCGTGTAGAATTCTCTCCTTGTTCATCCATCTTCTAAAACCTTTCTAACAAAAAAAAAAGGAAATGATTAGTACAATAAAACAGATTTAAAGGACCTTTGGTCCTTGAACCAGACTTTATTACCAAACTAATACATGACTTGGGTTTTAGATATCGGGATGCATATAGAGAATCTGTTAACCTCAATCCGAGTAGGATTCGTCGATTAAGAGGATCTCTTAACTAGACTAAAAGCACTCTTTTCGCTATCATCCGTTGACGGTGGAGGATGGTGGTCGATGGTGGAGGATCTTTTGATATAGTCGGATATGACTGCATTTATTCTCAGAACAAGTTCAAGACACAATGTTATTGACAACGATCAAGAAAACAAAAGGTTTATTTCTTCTCAAATTTCAATTAGACATTACAAATGAAATGTATTTTTATATAAGACAGACTCCACGTGAAAAAATAAGAAAAATACTTGATAAAAGGATAACAAATTGATCTACTAGTTGTTAGGAAGATTTTCAAGCCGTTGGAAAATTTGGAAGAGTAAAGTAGATGATACAGTGGGATAAGATCGACTTAGACGATTTTCTAGTCATTGGATAAGATTTTTTGGCAGTTGGGAATGATAAGGAAATATCTTCTTTTTTCTTTCCTTATACGTATCACCCGAACCCATTAGTTGAGGTGGAAGAGAGGCTCAGTTCAATGTAGAAGATCATTGTGATATTTCCTTGAGTTGGGCTCGAATAATCCTTTTGATCAAGAGTCTCTCGTGCCTCTTTTCCTATCTTTGATGTATTGTTCCACAAACTCCTTGCTCGTCGACATGTGAGTAGGCTGTAGGAAGATTCTGCCCACTCTGCTCCTCGGGTTAGGCCCTCGTTCGTGTGATCCTCCTTTGATTTCTTTTTGTGTTTGGGCTAAAGGTATAGCCCTTGCAAGAATGAAGAATCCTAAGTAGTGTTTCCCTAGTAAGTCGAAAATCTCATCTTTTCGAATTTACTACGATGGTAAGATTCATTCGATTCTCCCCTCGATTTTTAGCCCTAATCCTAATTCCTCCCCCCCCCCCCCCCCACACTATAACAAAACCCAAAAAAATCTATTAACTGTCCATTAACCAACCCGATTTTGGTCTAAATCTGACCCAATTTTAACTCAATTTGATATGAAGTTGAGCAAATTTTGACCCGATTTTAACCCAAACTTTTGACTCAATTTTGACCAAATTACATTTTAAATGTTAAATATGAGAAAATTAAATGTGATTTTACTACACACAAAAACGATAAATTTTAATTTGGGATAATTGTGTCAAAATCAACTTAATAAAATCAATTTAATTAATTTCGAGTCAAAATTGAGTATGATTTAGTTAATTGTATCAAAATTGAATCAAATCGACTTAATCAGATCGGTTTAATTGATTTCAAGTAAAAAAATTAGATTACGTTATTTAATTATGTCTTAATCGGATCAATTAAATCCATCTAATTAACTCGATCTTGAACTGATTTTGATGCAACTTTTAATTGATTTTATTATGTTTATATTTTAAAATGTTTATATTTTGATAATTAGAAATGGATATATTACAATATATTTAATCTGGTCAAAGTGAATCAAAATCAAATCAAAATTGGTTTAAAATCGGGTCGAATTCATGTCAAAATAGATCAATTCGAGTTAAAATCAAATCGATTTTTAGAGATTCAACTCGTAATCGTGAATTTAACGAAATTTTTAATGAATAATTAACGAATGTGATTTAGAAAAATTTTTTATAGTTGAGAGAGAAAATGATAAATGTTTAAAAGTGAAAGAGCAATAGAATGAAGTCTAAAATCAATAAAAATAAAACTCTAATAGGCGTTTTAACCTTTCATTTGAAGATAAAGAGTGATAACGGGGAATACGGAACAATTAATTTTATTGGGGTAAATAAAAGTAATACCTGAAATAATAGGGAAAACAATGCAATTAATAAAAGATGCAGTTGTGGCGGGACTTTGTGTATCGAAACTATAAAAAGGAATATAATATTAGGGTTTTCTCTGCTCCGTCAGTTCATCCGATGAAGTCGATTACGATATTGCCATGGTGTGATGGAGGATACGACATCTCTCTCATGGTCCGTGTCGCGTATTGGTTTCCTCTCAATCATCCTGTATTGAAAGAGGAAATCATCATGCTGAGAGAACAAATCTGGCAGAGCGAGGTTGGATTCTCCCTTTTTCTAAATTGTATGAATTTGATGTGCTGCAGTATAAATTCATCGCGGGTTTCTGTGAGATATCTCTTGTTAATTTAGGGTTTCGACATCGATTTTGATAAATTTCGCTGCCCTTACACCTTTGTCCCCGTTGATCTTGATGATGCCGACGAAGCAGATGAAGTTCTTCTTGTGAACTCCTTTTCCAAGCTCGCCCTCGAGGCGTATAATAAAGAAAAGGTTTGCAATTTTCAAATCTATTAGCTTGTTATATTTATCAGAATTTGCAGTTGTTAATTTTGGTAATTGGATGTGCTGAGCAGGAAACAAAGGTTGAATTTCTTAGGGTTTTAAAAGCCCATTGGCATCCTCCTGTTGCACTAACGTACTACATCACCTTTGAAGTCTTCGAGGACAATCGGGTGAAAGAGTATCAGGCAATAGTACGATACCTTGGGATGGAGAGAGAGGTCTCTCTCTGCAGACCTAAACCTTGCAAAGATGGTAAGTACATGTTTTGTTGCTTTTGTGTATGATTTTGTGTTTGGACAAGTTCATTAGTTCTATGTTTTGTTGCTTTTGTGTATGATTTTGTGTTTGGACAAGTTCATTAGTTCTATGTTTTGGGTTCGGAAGTTATAGCAGATTGTCTCTCTCTTGCGGTGATTTTGTTCAAAGCTCCTCCTAAGCTCGAGAAGCCTTCATGTCCAAAGCGTCAGAAGATCGGCTATGAAGAGGATAAGCATCACTTATCCGTAGAGGAGGAATGTGAGATGATGAGAGAACAAGTCTCGAAGAGCGAGGTTTGATTCTCCATTCTTCTGTCTTTTTCTTTGGATGAATTAGATGGCTTCCATATAAAAATTAATCTTGGGTTTCTGGGGTATCTTTTGTTGTGAATTCAGGGGTTCGACATAGATTTTGATAAATTTCGCTGCAAGTTCAACTTCAGACCAGTCGCCCTTGATTCGTGTAATTTTGCTGAGGCCGTCAATGAAAATACCGAAAGGGATCTTATGAACAGCTTATCAAAACTCGCTGTTGAGTCATATAATAGGGAAAAGGTTTGAAATTTACTGATCTATTAGCTTTTGAGATACATCGAGAATGTAGTGGTTGATATGATTTTGGTAATCGGATGTGTTGAGTAGGGAACAAAGCTTGAATTCAAAAGCGTTGTGAAAGCCAATTGGCGTGCATCTTCGGGATGTATGTTCTACATCACATTTGAAGCATGTGAATTCAATCAGGTGAAAGAGTTTCAGACACTTGTACGATTCAGTTATATTATCAAAGACGTCTTTTTCTGCAGGCCTAAACCTTGCAAGAGGGGTAATATAATTGTTTCATTAGTTCAATGTGTATATGTATATAAATATGTATGTATATTGTCTAGGTTTATGTTTGTCTTATGTTTGTCTTATGTTTGCAGATTAACATGTGAAAGAGATGATTTATAATTCCAACATTATAAATTATTTGCAGATTAACATAGAGCTTCAAAGGAGTGTTAGGAAATAATGCCAAAAGTTGACTAGTATGCACAACTAACATTTTTCAGTTTGCTAAAACATTCGGCCATAAATGTGTTTAATGATAAATAAATATATAAATTAATATTTATATGTAACATTTATTAACAAAAAAAAATATTAGATTTGTAAATTAATGGTCACACTTTTTCATCGATTAAGCCAATTAAAAACCAATCGTTTGATCTGCACTTGTTCGATAATTACCACTATCACTAGATTAGCTAACTCATCACATATTGTTCATTTTTCCACTTCTTACATGAATTCTGTAAGCTTGCTAAGCCTAATTATATATATATATATATATATATATATAAAAGCTTGGTTTCATGGGAACGCGAAAGCCAAATCCGAACGTGCAAAAATCTCCCAATTGAGAACTCGGTATAATTGCTATGTGGAATTTTGTATGGACGAGTTCTATTTACACTAAATGTAAGCCACTAATCCCAATTGATTGGTGTTGTTGTTAGCGATATTATCAAAAGATAAGGTAATGATGGTTTTGTTGTTGATTTATAAAAGAGATTCTATATTTAAAATGGATATGATCACGATAGAATTTCTAGGATCATGATGGAAAAAGTGAGACATTACAAGTAATGATTGGATTAAACTCTAGAATTATCGTATGAAAATTGAAGACAAGTATATGAGTTGTATAAGTGATTAGAGATGATTTAGAGAATTGACGTGTGACCAAGTGTTGGGATCGAAGAACATTGACATTTTGGATTTGGTGTTAAAGCCGATTGAATATTTTGTCTACTGTGCTCGATCGAGTGATTTCACATTCGAACCTTTAGAAAATGGCGTGTGCAAGCGTGTCGGTGAGAGTTGTGACATGAAGAGTATCGGATCAATGACATTAGTATTACGAAAATTGGACTGAGACCGACGTCGTACCGTGTTGAGGTTGTGGTAACCTTTTGAGCGACAGAGAGATGTAGTTAGATTAGTGGATCTGCCAGTGTCATACCGTGTTAGGGTTGTGGTAACCTTTCGAGCAACGAAACGTTGTATTGTATTGATGGCTAGAGTACGTTGTGATCTTACAAGATCTTTAGTGTGTTGGGGTCTTTGGACTTTGCGAGCGTATACCCGAGCTACAGGCGTGTGGACTCTGTGAGTTATGATCTGGGGTGGTACTAGTCTTAGACTTTGGATACTTAGTCGGGTTGGAAAGAGCTGTTTGTATGTCTTTAATGTGATGATATATCGTTATTTTATGTTGTTTAGTTAATAGTGGAATAATATACGACACAGAGTACGTACACGTATTGGTGTCATTGAGTGCATATTTCGTACTCACTCTATTTGTGAATTGTCGTGGATGAAAAAAATATAGAGATGAAAAAGAGCAATGAGACAGCAGCATCAAAACTCGCAGCAAACAGATGAGAGAGGTGTGCAAGAAGTCTCGATAAGCTTTATTTTGCATTTCATACTTATTTTATTTACTAATTGTGACTATGATTTTTACGTATTTTATTTGCTATATGGTCCGTACCACTTTCATTTCGGAATAAAACATTTATTTTGTTTTATAAATGTATTTGAGCGATGATCTATGTGGCCACCTCTTCGGGTGATGGAAGGGACTCCTAGTCCCGAGATAGTTCCGGGATGGGGTGTTACAAATTCTTCTGAACCTTTTCTCCAAAATTCTATATCATGTCATATTGAAATTCCATTATGTCGTCTCCTTGCTGGATTCTTTCGGTTTTTCCTTTATTGTTTCTCTTTGATTCATTTTGTTTTCAAAGTCATCATTTATTTTGTTCCTTGCACAGTTGTATGCGACTTGTTGTTTATGGAAAATCTAAGCCTGAATGTCTGATGTATTTGGTCGCGTTTTGATTTTTGGTGAACCGTATTTTATTAGGCTCTTTTATTGGCATGGCCTAGCGAGCGTACTAATTGCAACTTACAAGTTACTGACCAAGTTCATCGTCTTTTTAATGCAAGCATGGAATTAATGCAAAATTACTTAGCATGCAATAAAATTACATGTCATAAATAAAAATACAAATACAAATTTGTTTAATTTTTATGATATGTACCCTAGCTATAATAAATTAGAATTATTAATGTTTAAATAACCTTCTCTTTCATACTTACTTCTAAATAATAATAGTGATGAATAGTATATTTTCACATCCATGACTGATTCGATCTTCCAAGAACACGATGCGTTTATGTTGTCCTTGGGTTTGATGTCTCGTTTGTAGTAGTCGGATCATTTACAACTGTCTGATTTCTAACAAGAAAAAAAACAAAGAAATGATTAGTACAATAAAACGAATTTAAAGGGATAGAAGTGTACCTTTGGTCCTTGAACTGGACTCTGATATAAAAATAATACATTACTCGAGTTTTAAATATTGGGATGCATATAGAAATTCTGTTAACCTCGATTCGAGTAGGATTCGTCGATCAAAGAGAATGTCTTAACTAGACTAAAAACACTCTTTTGGCTATCGTCCGTTGATGGTGGAGGATGGTGGTTGATGGTGAAGGATCTCTTGATTGGCTTAAGGGCATTCCTCAAGATTCATCACGCATGGTGGGAGATGGTGGTTGATGGTAGTTAATAAGGTATTTAAGGTGGAGCGATGGACACCACAAGAGGTGTGAAACTCTTTTGATATAGTCGGATATGACTTCATTTATTCTCAAAACAAGTTCAAGACACCATGTTATTGACAACGATCAAGAAAACAAAAGATTTATTTCTTCTCAAATTTCAATTAGACATTACAAATGAAATGAATTTTTATATAAGAGAGACTTCATGTGAAAAAAATAAGAAAAATGCATAATAAAAGGATAAGAAATTGATCTACCAGCTCTTTGGAAGATTTTCAAGCCGTTGGAAAATTTGGAAGAGGAAAGTAGATGATACAGTGGGATGGGATTGACTTAGACGATTTTCTAGTCCTTGGATAAGATTTTTTGACAGTTGGGAATGATAAGAAAAGATCTTTATCTTTTTCCTTTCCTTATCCGTATCACCCGAACCCATCAGTTTGAGGTGGATGAGACGCTCGGTTCAATGTAAAAGACCATTGTGACATTTTCTTGAGTTGGGCTCGAATCATCCTTTTGATCAATAGTCTCTCGTGCCTCTTTTCCTATCTTCGATGTCCTGTTCCACAAACTCCATGCTTGTCCACATGTGAGTAGGTTGTAGGAAGATTTTGTCCACTCATCTCCTCGGGTTAGGTCCTCGTTCATGTGACCCTCCTTTGATTTATTTTTTGTGTTCAGGCTAAAGGTATAGCCCTTGCGAATGAAGAATGCTAAGTAGTGTTTCACTAGTAAGTCGAAAATCTCATATTTCGAATTTACTACGATGGTAAGATTCTTTCATGTGAGTGTGGATATCTATATTTGATGAAAAAAATTCATTTGAAACAATTGAAGTGATAGCAAGAGCATGATCTATTAATATTTTTTTAGGAAAAACCGTCTATTCCCCCTTGAGAATGTTACTTTAGTCCAATTTCCCCTTCGATTTTGTACCTCATTCGATTTCCCCTCGACTATTAGCCCAAATCCTAAACTCCCCTTAACTATCCAAAATCTGCCTAAAACCCCCTTTATTAACTGTCCATTAACCGACCCGATTTTGATCCGAATCCGACTCAATTTTAACCCAGTTTAACCCAAGTTGACCCGAATTTGATCCAATTTTGACCCGATTTTAACCCAAACTTTTGTTAACCAAATTACATTTTAAATGTTAAATATTAGAAAATTATATGTGAATTTACTACACACAAAAATGATAAATGTTAATTTTGGGATAATTGTTTCAAAATCAACTTAATAAAATCGATTTAATTGATTCAGAGACAAAATTGAGTACGATTTAATTAATTGTATCGAAAATAAATCAAATCGAATTAATCAGATTGATTTAATTGATTTCACGTACAAAATTAGATTACGTTAGCTAATTATGTATTAATCGGTTCAATTAAATCCATATAATTAACTCGATCTTGAACTGATTTTGATGTAATTTTTAATTGATTTTAATAGGTTTATATTTTAAAAATTTAATATTTAGATAACTACATATGAATTTAACATAAATATAAAAATTTTAATATTTAATATGGTCAAAGTGGTTCAAAATCAAATCAATATTGGTTTAAAATCGGATCGAATTCATGTCAAAATAGATCAATTCGAGTCAAAATCGAATCGATTTTTAGAGATTCAACTTGGAATAATGAATTTAACGGATTTTTTTACGGATAATTAACGGATGTAGTTTAGATAATTTTTTTTTATAGTTGAGAAGAAAATATGATGAATATTTAAAAATAAAAGAACAATTGAATCGAATGAAGTCTAAAATTGATTAACAAACTCGGATTAAAATTTCATTGTTGAGAGAAAATAGGCGCTTTGGCCTTTCATTTAAAGACACAGTGATAACGGGGAATACGTAAACAATCAATTTTATTGGGGTAAATAAAAGAAATACCTTAAATATTAGGGGAAGCAATGCAATTAATAAAAGATGCAGTTGTGGCGGGACTTTGTGTATCGAGTCTATAGAAAGGAATATAATATTAGGGTTTTGTCTGCTCCGTCAGTTCATCCGATGAACTCGATTACGATATTGCCATGTTATGATGGAGGATACGAGACCTCTCTCATGTTGGATGTCGCGTATTGGTTTCCTCGCAATCATCCTGTATTGAAAGAGGAAATCATCATGCTGAGAGAACAAATCTGGCAGAGCGAGGTTCGATTTTCCCTTTTTTAAATTGGATGGATTTGATGTGCTGCAGTATGAATTCATCGCGGGTTTTCTGAGATATCTCTTGTTAATTTAGGGTTGCGACATCGATTTTGATAAATTCCGCTGCCGTTACACCTATGTCCCCGTTGATCTTGATGATGCCGAGGAAGTTCTTCTTATGAACTCCTTGTCCAAGCTCGCCCTCGAGGCGTATAATGAAGAAAAGGTTTGCAATTTTCTAAATTAGAAAATTTTCATCAGAATTTGCAGAATTTGCAGTTGTTAATTTGCAGTTGTTAATTTTGGTAATTTGATGTGCTGAGCAGAAAACAAAGGTTGAATTTCTTAGGGTTTTAAAAGCCCATTCGCATCCTTGTGCTGGATTAATGTACTACATCACCTTTGAAGTCTTCGAGGACAATCGGGTGAAAGAGTATCAGGCAATGGTACGATACCTTGGGACAGAGAGAGTGGTCTATCTCTGCAGACCTAAACCTTGCAAAGATGGTAAGTACATGTTTTGTTGCTTTTGTGTATGTTTTTGTGTTTGGAAAAGTTCATTAGTTCTATGTTTTGTTGCTTTTGTGTATGGAAGATGGGCAATGAAGAGGATAAGCATCACTTATCCGTAGAGGAGGAATGTGAGATGATGAGAGAACAAGTCTCGAAGAGCGAGGTTTGATTCTCCATTCTTCTGCCTTTTTCCTCGGATGAATTAGATGGCTGCCATATAAAATTAATCTGGGGTTTCTTTTGTTGTGAATTCAGGGGTTCGACATAGATTTTGATAAATTTCGCTGCGAGTTCAACTTCAAACCAGTCCGTCTTGATTGGTGTCATTTTGCTGAGGCCGTCGATGAAAATACCGAAAGGGATCTTATGAACAGCTTGTCAAAGCTCGCTGTTGAGACGTATAATAGGGAAAAGGTTTGGAATTTTGTGATCTATTAGCTTTTGAGATAAGTCGAGATATGTAGTGGATGATATGATTTTGGTAATCGGATGTGTTGAGTAGGGAACAAAGCTTGAATTCAAAAGGGTTGTGAAAGCCAATTGGCGTGCATCTTCGGGATGTATGTTCTACATCACATTTGAAGCATGTGAATTCAATCAGATGAAAGAGTATCAGACACTTATACGATTCAGTTATATTATCAAAGACGTCTTTTTCTGCAGGCCTAAACCTTGCAAGAGGGGTAATGTAATTGTTTCATTAGTTCAATGTGTATATGTATATATATATGTATGTATATTGTCTAGGTTTTTGTTTGTTTTATGTTTGCAGATTAACTTGTGAAAGATAACTTGTGAAAGAGATGATTTATAATGCCAACATTATAAATTATTTGCAGATTAACATAGAGCTTCAAAGGAGTGTTAGGAAATAATGCCAAAAGCTTTTTTGTCTTTTTTAGTAATTATTTTTTAGTTAAATTAGTAATTGACTAGTAATAATTCATTTTAGTAATAATTCATTTTAGTAATATTTTTTAGTAATTTTTTAGTTAAATTAATAATTACTATGAAATATTATATTTTTATCTACTTTTCTTATTATATTATTTGTCGTTAGGTCATTTACATTTGGTAAGAATTGTTTCATAATTCATAATTTCATTTTGTTTGTTCATTTATGTATATATTTGTAAAGTTATTGGTATATGTAATCATAAAGTCAATTTATGTCAACTTATGTTTGTTTAAAAGATAATTTTTTTATTAAGCTCGATTATTATTATTTTTAATAGAAAATATGTACAACTAACATTTTTCAGTTTGAATTTAGAACATTCGACCATAGTTTATAACAATTTTGATGAAAAGAATGTGTTAAATGATAAATAAATAAATAAATATATATTTTTATATATAACATTTATTAACAAAAAAAATATTATATTTGTCAAATTGATATACGAATTGATTATCATTAATAATAACAATTCGATTTCACGTTTTGTTTGGGTGAATCGAATTGTTTATAGTCATCTAATTCGCTAGCATTTATCGTCATGTTGACTTGTTCAAGTAGTAGTGACAATCAATGCAATCTTCATCAACATAAATTAATGGTCACACTTTTTCATCGACTAAACCAATTAAAAACCAATTGTTTGATCTGCACTTATACGATAATTACCACTATCACTAGGTTAGCTAACTCATCCAGATGAATCACAACGCTTTGTTTGATCCACATATTGTTCATTTTTCCGCCTCTTACATGGATTCTGTAAGCTTGCTAAGCCTAATTATATATATATAAGCTCGATTTCACGGGAACGTGAAAGCCAAAACCGAACGTGTAAAAATCTACCAATGAGAAGTTGGTATCATTGGTCTGTGGAATTTTGTATGAGCGAGTTCGATTCACACTAAATGTAAGCCCACTAATCACAATTGATTGGTGTTGTTGTTAGCGATATTATCAAGATTCATCGTCATCAAAGAAGTTAAGGTAATGATCTTTCTTATCCCAATGTTGGTTTTGTTGTTGATTTATAAAAGAGATTCTATATTTAAAACGAGGCATTATCACGATTGAATTTCTAAGATCATGATGAAAAAAGTGAGACATTATAAGTAATGATTGGATTAAACCCTAGAATTATCGTATGAAAATTGAAGACAAGTATATGAGTTGTATAAGTGATTAGAGATGATATAGAGAGTTGACGTCTGATCAAGTGTTGGGATCGGAGAACATTGACATTTTGGATTCGGTGTTAAAGCCAATTGAATATTTTGTCTAGTGTGCTCGATCGAGTGATTTCACACTGGAACCTTCAGAAGAAGGCGTGTGCAAGCGTGTCGGTGAGAGTTGTCACATGAAGAGTATCAGATCAATGACATTAGTATTACGAAAATTGGACTGGGGCCGGCGTCGTACCGTGCTGGGGTTATGGTAACCTTTTGAGCGACAGAGCGATGTAGTTAGTTAGATTAGTAGATCTGCCAGTGTCATACTGTGTAGGGTTGTGGTAACCTTTCAAGCGACGAAGCGTTGTATTGTACTGATGGCTAGAGTACGTTGTGATCTTGCAAGATCTTTAGTGTATTGGAGTCTTTGGACTTTGCGAGCGTATGCCCGAGCTAGAGTCGTGTGGACTCTGTGAGTTATGAACTGGTGGTACTAGTCTTAGACTTTGGATACTCAGTCGGGTAGGAAAGAGTTGTTTGTATGTCTTTAATATGATGATATATCATTATTTTATGTTGTTTAGTTAATAGCGGAAGAATACATGGCATAGAGTACGTACACTTATTGGTGTCACTGAGTGCATATTTCGTACTCACCCTATTTGTGGACTATCGTGGATGAAAAGAATATAGAGAGGAAAAAGAGCAATGAGATGAGCAGCAGCATCAAAACTCACAATGAACAGATGTGAGAGGTGTGCAAGAGGTCTCGATAAGCTTTATTTTGCATTTTATACTTATTTTATTTACTAATTGTGACTATGATTTTTACGTATTTTATTTGCTATATGGTCCGTACCACTTTCATTTCGGAATAAAACATTTATTTTGTTTTATAAATGTATTTGAGCGATGATCTATGTGGCCACCTCTTCGGGTGATGGTGGAGACTCCTAGTCCCGAGGTAGTTCCGGGATGGGGTGTTACAAATTCTTCTGAACCTTTGCTCCAAAATTCTATATCATGTCTATCCATATTGAGATTCCATTATGTCGTTTCCTCATTGGATTCTTTCGGTATTTCCTTTACTGTTTATCTTTTTCCCTTTTCATGCATTTTATAGGTTACTCAAATTTGATGCATTTTGTTTTCAAAGTCATCATTTATTTTGTTCTTTGCACACTTGTATGCGACTTATTGTTTATGGAAAATCTAAGCCTGAATGTCTGATGTATTTGGTCGCGTTTTGAGTTTTTGGTGAACTGTATGTTTATTAGGCTCTTTTATTGGCATGCGAGCGTACTAATTGCAACTTAGAGGTTACTGACCAAGTTCATCATCTTTTTAATGCAAGCATAGAATTAATGCAAAATTACTTAGCATGCAATAAAATTACATGTCACAATATTACAAAAAACTGGCATTTTCCAACGGACATATCCGTTGGAAAATGCCAAAAATCCGTTGAAAATCGTTGTTTCCAACGGACGCCAACGAATTCCCATCCGTTGCGAATAGTTCGTTACAAATGAGGATCCATTGCAATCCGCAACGGTCATCCAACGGATTCTATCCGTTGCAGATTTGCAACGGACTTGGCAACGGAATTTTCCATTGGAAAACTGGTAACGGACGCCCGTTGGAAACATTTGTAACGGATCACCGTTGCAACCTTGCAACGGACGACCGTTGGAAAGCAACGGCTGTCCGTTGCAAATTAGGCGGGGAAAAATTCATCTTTCCAATGGCCATCCGTTGCCATTTGGCGGGAAATAGCAACGGACGTCCGTTGCAAAATGGCGGGAAAAGATT
>CM071864.1:1242757-1281653 GCA_036759665.1 Gynandropsis gynandra
TAGGAAATAATGCCAAAAGCTTTTTTGTCTTTTTTAGTAATATTTTTTAGTTAAATTAGTAATGACTAGTAATAATTCATTTTAGTAATATTTTTTAGTAATTTTTTAGTTAAATTAGTAATTACTATGAAATATTATATTTTTATCTACTTTTCTTATGATTTTTTCTTTATCAATTATACGATTATTTGTCGCTAGTTGATTTACATTTGGGAAGAATTGTTTCATAATTCATAATTTCATTGTGTTTGTTCATTTATGTATATATTTGTAAAGTTATTGGTATATGTAATCTTAAAGTCAATTTATGTCAACTTATGTTTGTTTAAAAGATAACTTTTCTATTAAGCTCGATTATTATTATTTTTAATAGAAAATATGTACAACTAACATTTTTCAGTTTGAACCTAAAACATTCGACCATAGTTTATAACAATTTTGATGAAAAGAATGTGTTAAATGATAAATAAATAAATATATATAAACCAAATGAGTCTCATTTATATAGGTACGTGAATCAGGGACCATAAATCGACAGATAACCGATTAATTTCGGTTCTCAATTGTATCGTTTAATTTCGTCCATCATGAAATATAAACGATACTACCAAAGGTCTCTATGCATATAATCCTCCCCATTCAAATCAATACCAAAGTCCAATCAATTAAACTTAAATTCGATCACATTTAATTTGGACTAAACCGAATGACAACAGGACAGAAACAATGGTGAATCAGAGAAAAACGAAAGGCGAGGTTCTGAAAGAAAAAGGTATTATGCTTCTTCGGCTTAAATGATTTAGGAATGACCGGCACCGACAGTTTTCTTCTTTCTTTCCCGAGGCCTTCTTCAACCTTAACGTTTTTCTGTTGAAGCATACAAAGGACATGAACAACGGCGAATCAGAGAAAAACGAAAGGCGAGGTTCTGAAAGAAAAAGGTATTATGCTTCTTCGGCTTAAATGATTTAGGAATGACCGGCACCGGCAGTTTTCTTCTTTCTTTCCCGAGGCCTTCTTCAACCTTAACGTTTTTCTGTTGAAGCATACAGAGGACAAGAACAACGGCGAATCAGAGAAAAACGAAAGGCGAGGTTCTGAAAGAAAAAGGTATTATGCTTCTTCGGCTTAAATGATTTAGGAATGACCGGCACCGACAGTTTTCTTCTTTCTTTCCCGAGGCCTTCTTCAACCTTAACGTTTTTCTGTTGAAGCATACAAAGGACATGAACAACGGCGAATCAGAGAAAAACGAAAGGCGAGGTTCTGAAAGAAAAAGGTATTATGCTTCTTCGGCTTAAATGATTTAGGAATGATCGGCACCGACAGTTTTCTTCTTTCTTTCCCGAGGCCTTCTTCAACCTTAAAGTTTTTCTATTGAAGCATACAGAGGACAGGAACAACGGCGAATCAGAGAAAAACGAAAGGCGAGGTTCTGAAAGAAAAAGGTATTATGCTTCTTCGCTTAAATGATTTAGGAAAAACCGGCACCGACAGTTTTCTTCTTTCTTTCCCGAGACCTTCTTCAACCTTAAGGTTTTTCTGTTGAAGCATACAGAGGACAAGAACAACAACGAATCAGAGAAAAACAAAAGGCGAGGTTTTGAAAGAAAAAGGTATACCACCGCGGCATACTGATTCGCCAGTACTATCAATTGTAATTACTCTGTTTTATGGCCTGTAAACAGAGAGTGTAAAAATATGTATACGCAGATATGAGCATGCAAACTAAAATTTCGATTTGCTTAATAAATTTATTTTATTATATTATTATATATCGAGATATAATGTTGTTTGTATCATTTTTTTGTATGTAATTACTCTGTTTTATGGCCTATGTGTACAAACGTACAAGAGTGTGTAAACATATGTATATGCAGAGATATGAGCATGCGAACTAATAATCTGCTTAATTAATTTATTTTTTTTATATTTATATATATCTTGATATAATGGTGTTTGTATCATTTTTTATATTTTTATATATATCCAGATATAATGGGTGTTCGGATACAAACGTACAAAACTCCCATCACATATGTATACGCAGATATATGAGCATGCAAATTAATTCTTCGATCTACTTAATTAATTAATTTTTTATATTTATATATATATATATATATATATATCGAGATATAATAATGTTTGGATTAATTCATTACCATTGTTTATGTGGTCTTAAGTGTTTTAATATTTTCTTATGAAGACAGTTCACTGATTTAAACATGTCGAGCGAATCCGAATCCGAATCAAATATCGTAAACATAGGAGTTCCGAAAAACATGAATCCAAGTCTTCATCATCAGCCGGAGAATCTCCGACCAATACGAGTGTAACATATGATAATTTAATTTTTTTACATAATTGTTATATATTTGTAAATTATTTTTGAATGATTTTTTTTTATTGCAGACACTTGTGTCGAGTCATCCTCATTGGCCCAAGGTAAACAAAATTTTGATTGACACAATATTATCAATTTATTAACACATTTTTTAAAAGTTATGTTTGATAATTTTACTACAGGATCTTCCGGAAGATTATACTTGTTATACGATGGACTGGAGAAACGATGATGGTGTTATTAGAGACGCCATCAATAAAGGAAAACAAGGTAATTATGTTTTTTTATCTGAATAATTAACTTTGAAGAATTAATGACATTTTTAGTTGCAAAATTCTCACAAAAATGTTATATTGTTTTTTTTCAGCATATTGTTGGGCTATAGCTAGCTCAAGATTATTGGAAGCAACTCTGAAAATAGAAAGAAAGATCGCAAAGTGGGTGAACTTGTCCGCACATCATCTAGTGAACAACATCAAAACAAGAAGTGACAGCAGTATAATCCATCTTGAAACGCTCAAGGACTTTTTGAAGAATGCTGGAACAATACGGGAAGAAATATGTCCCTACAGAGGGAAAAAAGGGGATTGCGACCACCAAATAGTAAGTATTTTAAATCATATTTTATGTTCTTTTATTTTTAGTTGTTTTATAACACGTTTAATTTTACGTTTGATTGTTTTAAAGGTTGGAGAACATGTATACAAAGTTAAAGATTTCATCGTTAAAGAAAATTTCGAAGACAAAGAACTCATCCAGCTTGTTAAAAAGGGTCCTCGTGTCGCATTAATGCGATATTGCAAAGATTTCTCTAAATATAAAAACGTGAATATTTTTAATTCATATATCTTTATGAGGTTTGAATACAATAATTTTAAATAATACGCTATATCTATTTGATTACTAGAGAATATTATTTTATTTAACAATTAATTATTATTATGTATTTAATTAACAGGGGATATATAAGGGGCCGAAGTCATCGAATAGTGAGATAATAGGATTACATGCGGTAACAATCATAGGTTATGGTACTATAGATGAGGTGAATTATTGGACCATCCATAATTCATGGGGCACGACTTGGGGTGATAACGGTTTCGGAAAAATCATTCGTCGTTCAAGTCAGAAGGAAGGAACGCCGTCGTTGATTTCGACTCTTATCTACTTCACGACAGTAAAATCATTTAAATGATTTAAATAAGTTTTGAATTCCTATGAAATTCAAAATTCTCTAATATATGACTATATATTATTTGTGTTTACAACTGGCTGAATATGAAAATTAGAATCATCTGTTATACTATCAAAGACATCTTTTTTGGATGCTTAAACGTTGCAAGAGGGGTAATGTAAAATTTAATTAGTTGTATGTGTTTATATATATATATATATATATATGTATATGTATATATATACACACACGTGTGTATGTTTATTTTGTCTAGGTTAATTTTTTATCCTTATATGATTGTGTTATGTTTGCAGACTAGCGCGCGAAAGATTAACGACAAGCTTCAAAGGAGTTTAGGAGATATTGTGAAAAGCGTTTCTTTTTTTAGTGATCCTTTTTATGTAGTTGGATGATACCCGTTGCGCGGTTTTGTGATAGTTAAATTGGATTTTTCTTAAATGTTGTACATAATATCATTAATTCAAACATTAGAATGACATTTGAGATATAAATCGACCAAATACGATGTTATTATTTTTCAATGTAAAATTTTTAAAAATATATTTATATAATGTAATATAAACTAACACTCCGATTTGTTCATGCAAATAGCCCAGATACAAGTAATTCATGCAAAAGGAAAGATGCATGTGGTCGGAAGACTAATACAACAGTTAAACTATTACCAAGTAACCTCTCAATGCAGCCTGAACATCCTTTGCAGCATTCTCTAGCTGAACTTTCGCTTCGTCAGACAGTGAATTATCAGGTACAAGAACACCTCTTTCAAAATCTTTTAATTGCCCCGCATGAAATGTTATCTCATTATCGAATACCTTTTCAGCTCCTATGTTTCTGTCCCCAACATTTCATAGCTTGCATCAGCAATGTTCGATACGACATTTAAAATGGAAGGCAAATCTAAAGCTGCACCATATTCTTCTATCTTTGCAGTTATAAACACTTCTTTGTCACGCAGAATTCTTTGCACATGATAGCCATAATATGGTCAGGAAAAAAATAAACTTCTACTTAGATGCTAATCCCTTAAAAAGCTTGCAACACAAAAAAATAGAGAAAGAAATAAAATTGAAGAGTAAAACAGCAGACTAAAGCAGATAGAACACCATACTCTGACATTCTCCAAGAGAAAGTACTTCAGCTGGAAATAATCAGCAAATCGTTGAAAAATCTGCAGAGCCAGGAACTTTACTCATTTATTATCGGCAGAAGTTGATTGGTTGGGCTGATCCAAAGAAGATTGTAAAAGCTAGAAGAAAGACATGGAAGATAGCAAGCATTTGTTCTCACACAAAACAGAAAACCGAACCTCATACATAAAAAGCAACCAAGACAAGTCAGCAACAAGATCTTAGAGCGGCCAATCATCCACACACGGAGATACGAAGCTTCTCTCAGTAAAAGAAGTTTACAGCTTTGCCGACTGAGGCAGCTGCTCCACAACTCGAGCCATCCTCAATTAAACAATGAATCAAAAGGCATGCCCAAATGTAACTCAGAGTGAGTGAGAAACATATATGGAAAGCAATATTACCCGACAAATTAATGCAACAAAAACTTCATTAAACAATAAATCAAAAGGCATCAACAAATCAGAAGAAATCGACCCAAAACAAAAGGCATCTGCAAGTTCTCCCAACCTATACCTTATAGTGCTAGATGTCCAGCGAGATATTCCATATGCATCGCAACCTTCGGGCCCACTTTCCATCATTTTCCCCACAAATCCTACACCGAATTAATCCCAGCAAATTAACAAACCAATCTGAAAACCAAATACGAAGAAATGGACATAGATACCATTGCTTGGCTAATCGGTATGACGACATTCTTGTGCATTGCAGCTCGAGGGAACGATGACGGGGAGTTTTGTGTGTATCGCAGGTCACTCGCCCTTGCTGCCAGACGCCTCCTTGATTGGAGCCGTTGATCTGAACAAAGATGGAGCATGAAACAGAAAGTATCGATGCATGAAACAGAAACACAAACCAAATAAAAGACACCGATTCTTTTTCAGATGCTAAACTACCACAACACCATCGTTGTTGCATCAGATCAAGCATACCTATAAACAGAGGTAGAAGGAAGCACCTCAATTCCTCAAAGCATTTGCAAATGGTTAAAAATCTGCAGATGCAAATTTCTAGTGTAATTTTAGTATCGAAACAATACTCGCTTGCCATCTTCTGTATTTCTTCTAGCTTTTACAATCTTCTTTTGAAACTAATTCAACAGTTTTTTGATCCAATTAGATTTGAAATGCCGAAATGACGAATCGATTGCAACACGACCCCAGGTGAAATCGCTAGACACAAAGCTTGAGAGGGAGAGATAAAACCTGGTTGGCGAAGATGAATGGAAATCACGAGGATCATCGTGGACTACTAGAGTGGCAGTGGAACCGCTTCCGTCGGTAGAGGAGAGAGAAGATACTATGTGGCCGAAAACCGCTCTAGGTGAAGAGCTGGTTGCGATACGACCTGTAGAGAGCTGGTTGCAGTATCGTAGTCAGCGGTATCTCCTTCATCATCGTTGTCGCCACCGCATTTGAGGCTGAACAACCTGTAGAGGGGGGGGGGGGGGTTAGTGGAGGTGGAGCAACAACAATGAGAGGTTTGCTTTATATTGTTTATGGGTGTAGTAAATTCATATCTAATTTCCTAAAATTTAACATTAAAATTTAATCGGATCAAAATTAAGTCAAAATTCAGGTTAAAAGCGAGTCCAAATTAGGGTTAAATTCAGTCAAATTTGGGTCATAGTTAGGTCAAGTTCAGGTCAAAATCATGTCGGATTCGGGACAAAATTGGATCGTAAATAGACCAGTTAACGAATATTTAACAAAGGGAGTTTTAGGCACATTTTGGATAGTTAAATAGGAAATAGGATTAGGGTTAAAAGTCGATGGAGGAATCGAATGAGGTCCAAATTTGAGACGGAAATCAGATTAAAAGAACTTAGTCGAAGGGGAAATAAACGGTTTTTTCCTACAATTAAAAATGATGAATTTGAATTTTTGAAATTTGTCTTGTATATGATAAGTAAAAAAAACCCTAAAAGCATTGATTAATTGGTCTTTCTAAATTATATGTATAAAAGACGAATGTTTTGGAGGCTTCTCATGAAGCAACCTAAGCAAAAAACAATTTATTATTAAATTTGTTTTTACAATAAATACAATTTCAATAAATAAAAACTTTTCATCTCCCAAATTAAAAAACATTTAATAAATACATTTCTTACAATAAAAATAATCCTTAATAAAAAAAATATATTTGGAAAATTACTACATTAATATACATCTATCATTGATTACAATAATTTATAACATACAAACACAATAAAAATAATAATAAATACAATCTTTAATAATTAAAACTTTTTACATTCCAATTAAAAAATAATATACATATATACATGATCTTAATAATTTTATTTAGTTTAAAGGTTTAGAATTTAATTTTAAAATTCAATATATTCATGACTTACTTTATATAAATTTTAAATATATAAATTTAAAAAAAAATATTTGGAAGAACATTAGATTAAAACTACAAATAACCTATTATTAGGTATTAAAAATACATAATTAAGGACTCATATTAAAAATATTAGAATTACTATATACAATATATATATATATAAATATATGTATTAAAAAATAAAAAATCATAAATACATTTTTACAATAATTACAAACTTTTCACCTCCCAATTAAAAAACATTATAAACCTATCATTAATTATAATAATTTATAACAGACCAATAAAATAAAAAATAATAAATATATATCTTATAATAACTATAATTTTAATAACTAAAAATTTTCAATTCTCAATTAAAAAATAATAACATATGTTTACATGATCTTAAGAATTTGTATTTAGTTTAAAGTTTTAGAAGTTAATTTTAAATAATAAATACATTATTGACACATTTTATATAAATTTTAAATATATTTATCTCAAAAAATTATATTTGGAAAATATTATATTAAAATACATCTATCATTGGTTACAACAATTTCTAACATCCCAACCCAATAAAAAAAAATAATAAATACATTTCTTACAATAAAAATAATCCTTAATAAAAAAAATATATTTGGAAAATTACTACATTAATATACATCTATCATTGATTACAATAATTTATAACATACAAACACAATAAAAATAATAATAAATACAATCTTTAATAATTAAAACTTTTTACATTCCAATTAAAAAATAATATACATATATACATGATCTTAATAATTTTATTTAGTTTAAAGGTTTAGAATTTAATTTTAAAATTCAATATATTCATGACTTACTTTATATAAATTTTAAATATATAAATTTAAAAAAAAATATTTGGAAGAACATTAGATTAAAACTACAAATAACCTATTATTAGGTATTAAAAATACATAATTAAGGACTCATATTAAAAATATTAGAATTACTATATACAATATATATATATATATTAAAAAATAATAAATACAATTTTTACAATAAATACAAAGTTTCCCCCTCCCAATTAACAAAATAATATACATATATCATTAAATATAATAATTTATAACATCCAAAAAAATAAAATACTAATAAATACATCTCTTACAATATATACAATTTTAATAATTAAAAATTTTTCACCTTCCAATTAAGAAAAATAATTTATATCTATACATTATCTTAAGAATTTATATTTAGTTTAAAGTTTCAGAATTTAATTTTAAATAATCAATACATTATTGATACATTTTATATAAATTTTAAATATATTAATTTTAAAAAATAATTGGGAAGAACATTAGATTAATATACTTACAATAATTTATAACATCTCAACAAAATAAAGATAAAAATAAAAATAAAAATATTTATTACATTAAATACAATTTTAATAATAAAAAACTTTCACCTCCCAATTAAAAAAGCAATATATGTATCTTAAGAATTTGTTTTAGTTTAAAATTTTAGAATATATCAATACATCAATTACTCATTTTATATATTTATTATTGTATGAAGCTAAAAATATATCTTATATAAATATATTGTATTTCTTATAATTATAAAACAAATAGTAGAATTTTGTAATTTTTATAGTGTATTACATTTTTATTGATATATACACACATTATAACAATGGATTGAGTTGATTATATGTATCATCAAAATAAACAATACATTTGCTAAAGGTATTCCGTATTGCATTTCAACTATTATACATTTGTTTTCATTTTTTGTTTAACCAATCATTGATATCATTTAACTATAATATGTCATTTAACAAATTTTTTTATTAAAAGTTCTAAACATTATTCTTTGATTATATTTTCTAAATTCATATGTTATAGAATTTTTTAATATTTGTTCAACAAAACTATCAAAAAAATATATCCCGCGCAACGCGTAGGTAACAACTCAATTCTTTATAATATTTCAAAATTAAATTGATCAGATAAACAAAGATCACTCTTAGTTTGCATGAAATAGAGGTCTAATTCTATTTTAATAATATATATATATATATATATAAAGAAAAGAATGATTAGAGTTTTCAACAAGATGATAAACATCAAATTTAGTACTCAGATCTAAAATAAAAAAATTACTTATAAAAAGATAAATAAAAAAGGTTTTTGAAGTATGAACCTCGACACATAGCGAATAAATTTATGTTATTTACACATTTTTCTTAGGTTTTCAGCTGTGAAGTTTGAATTTAATTGAAGCTTTATTTGATTGAATAATTCTTTGGACCTTATATATGTTTGATGTGGATAATGTATTAAAACAAACACCAACAACTAATCCTCGATGCATGAATAATTGCATTATTCGATATCATTTTTAGAAATTAATTATGTATTATAATAATGAAACTAATAATAAAAAATGTACAATACATGTCCAATCGATAGTTTTGAGGTACAACTAAGACATAACCAAAATTTAAAGTTTAAACCTATTTTTATTTAATTATTTTATTATTAAAAAATAATAGTAATCCAATTTCTCACACATAATAACAACAACAACAACAACAACAACAACAATAATAATAATAACCAAAACCCACAAAAATAATTTAATGACTCAGGTAACCTTTGGTCCACATGCAGATCCAACATTTAGTATTTTGTAAGCTTTATCAGTGCGAATATCGAGTAGTCAATTTGCGTTGACAACGACGTGTTGACTATCATCGCGATTTGGACACATTAGAGGTACAACCAATTTATGCAAATAAGAGAGTTGTAAATAGTCCGACTACTAGAAACGGGATATCAAACCCAAGGACCACATTAACACCACGTGTTGCTTGGAAGATCAAATGGTTGGAAATCGGTCATGGATCTGAAAATATACTATTCATCACTGCTATTATTTAGAAGTAAGTATGGAAAGGAGAAGGTTATTTAAACAATAATTGTAATTTATTGTCGCTAGGGTACATATCATAAAAATTTAACAACTTTGTATTTGTATTTGTGACATGTAATTTTATTGCATGTCATGTAATTTTGCATAATTCCATGCTTGCATTAGAAAAGACGTCGAACTTGGTCAATAACATCTAAGTTGCAATTAGTACGCTCGCCAGGCCATGTCAATAAAAGAGCCCAATAAACATACGGTTCACCAAAAATCAAAGCAAGACCAAATACATCAGACATTCAGGATTGGATTTTTCATAAACAATAAGCAGGTGCAAGGAACGAAATAAATGATGACTTTGAAAAAAAAAGTGCATCAAAATTGAGCAACCTAGAAAATGCATGAAAAGGGGAAAAGAGAAGCAGTAAAGGAAAAACCGAAAGAATCCAACGATGAGCCGACATTATGGAATCTCAATATGGATAGACATTATATAGCATTTAGGAGCAAAGGTTAAGAGAAATCCATGTAAGAGGCAGAAAAATTAAGAATGAGAAACGATGAGGGAATTACCCTTACCTAGTGGTGAACAACTCGATGAACAATATGTGGATCAAACAAAGCGTTGTGATTCATCGAGAAGAGTTGGCTAATCTAGCGATAGTGTTAATTATCGTACAAATGTATACTAGCTTAGTCGATGAAAATGAGACCGTTAATTTATGTTGACGAAGATTACATTGATTGTCGCTACTACTTGAACACGTCAACAGAATGATAAATACTAACGAATTATATGACTATAAACAATTCAGTTCACCCAAACAAGATGTCAAATTGGATTATTACCATAAACGGTGAATCAATTCTTATATCAATTTGACAAATCTAATATTTTTTATTAATAAATGTTATATATATAAACATTTTTGATCCAACATCCTCACGTAATAACTCTCACCAACACGCTCGCACATGTCTTCTTCCGAAGGTTCAAGTGCGAAATCACTCCATCGAGCACACTAGACAAAATATTAAGTCGTCTTTATCACCGAATCCAAAATATCAATGTTCTCCAACCCCAACACTTGGTCAAATGTCAATTCTCTAGATAATCTCTAATCGCTTATACAACTCATATACATGTCTTCAATTTTCATACGATAATGCTAGGGTTTAATCAAATCCTTACTTGTAACGACTCACTTTTCCCATTATGATCATAGAAATTCTATCATGATCATGCCTCGTTTTAAATATAGAATCTCTTTTATAAATCAACAACAAAACCAAAATTGGATGTGAAAGAACATTACTTTAGTTTCTCCGATGACTTGACGATTATTGATAAAATCGCTAACGACTACACCAATCAATTATTCCCTATTATATATCCATTAAATTAATAAATTTCCATAATATAAATCTCCAAATTAAGGAAATAATCACAAAAATATTTTTAAAGATTTACCTTTATCTCGATTCGAATTCACCTATAAAAAACATGATGAAAAATTGAAGATTTTTCTCCAATTTCTTATCCTTTCCCACTTTTCTCTTTTTCTCCCTTTTTTTTCTTCTTTTTTTCCCATCCTACCAGCTTCTCTTCCTTTTTTATAAAGTTAATGAACCTATTAACCTTTATTTATATATATATATATATATATAATTGGGCTTTGGTGTGAATAGAACTCGTTCATACAAAATCTCACGTAGCATTGATACCGACTTCTCATTGATTGTCGCTACTACTTGAACACGTCAAGAGGAAGATAAATGCTAACGGATTAGATAACTATAAACAATTCAATTCATCCGAATTATTACTATATATGGTGATTCAAATGGTATATCAATTTGATAAATCTAGTATTTTTTTTAATAAGAGAAAGATAAATGCTAGTGGATTAGATAACTATAAACAATTCAATTCATCTGAATTATTAATGCTAGTGGATTAGATAACTATAAACAATTCAATTCATCTGAATTATTACTATAAATGGTGATTCAAATGGTATATCAATTTGATAAATCTAATATTTTTTTAATAAATGTTACATATATATATGTATCATTTAACCCATGTTTTTTTCATCAAAATTCGAACTGAAAAATGTTAGTTGATAAACATGATATCAAGCTTGAAAGAAAATATATTTTTTAAACAAACATAAACTGACATAAATTGACTATATGATTACATATACCAATAACTTTACAAAAATATATAACAATGAACAAACAAATTGAAATTATGAATTGTGAACCCATTCTTCCCAAATGTAATGCAGCTCATTACATAGGTTATAAATTAGATAAGATTATTACTAGTCAATTACTAATCCAACTAAAAAAATTACTAAAAAAGAAAAAAAAAGCTTTTGGCATTATCTGCTAGAACTCCTTTAAAGCTTTATGTTAATCTCTTTCACAAGTTAATCTGCAAACATAAGACAAACATATTAGAATCAAACATAAAACTAGACAATATACATATATATATATATATACACGTATACACATTTATATACACATTGAACTGATGAAACAATTACATTACCCCTCTTGTAAGGTTTAAGCCTGCAGAAAAAGACGTCTTTGATAATATAACTGAATCGTATAAGTGTCTGATACTCTTTCATCTGATTGAATTCACATGCTTCAAATGTGATGTAGAACATACATCCCGAAGATGCACGCCAATTGGCTTTCACAACCCTTTTGAATTCAAGCTTTGTTCCCTACTCAACACATCCGATTACCAAAATCATATCATCCACGACATATCTCGATTTATCTCAAAAGCTAATAGATCACAAAATTCCAAACCTTTTCTTTATTATATGTCTCAACAGCGAGCTTTGACAAGCTGTTCATAAGATCCCTTTCGGTATTTTCATCGACGGCCTCAGCAAAATGACACCGATCAAGACGGACTGGTCTGAAGTTGAACTCGCAGCGAAATTTATCAAAATCTATGTCGAACCCCTGAATTCACAACAAAAGAAACCCCAGATTAATTTTATATGGCAGCCATCTAATCATCCGCGGAAAAAGGCAGAAGAATGGAGAATCAAACCTCGCTCCTCGAAACTTGTTCTCTCATCATCTCACATTCCTCCTCCACGGACAAGTGATGCTTATCCTCTTCATAGCCCATCTTCTGACGCTTTGGACATGAAGGCTTCTCGAGCTTAGGAGGAACTTCCAACAAAATCACCGCAAGAGAGAGACAATCTGCTATAACTTCCAAAACCCAAAACATAGAACTAATGAACTTGTCCAAACACAAAATCATACACAAAAGCAACAGAACATGTACTTACCATCTTTGCAAGGTTTAGGTCTGCAGAGATAGACCACTCTCTCTGTCCCAAGGTATCGTACCATTGCCTGATACTCTTTCACCCGATTGTCCTCGAAAACTTCAAAGGTGATGTAGTACGTTTGTGCAGCAGAAGGATGCCAATGGGCTTTTAAAACCCTATGAAATTCAACCTTTGTTTCCTGCTCAGCACATCCAATTACCAAAATTAACAACTGCAAATTCTGATGAATATAAATAGCTAATAGACTTGAAAATTGCAAACCTTTTCTTCATTATACGCCTCGAGGGCGAGCTTGGACAAGGAGTTCACAAGAAGAACTTCATCTGTTTCGTCGGCATCATCAAGATCAACGGGGACAAAGGTGTAACGGCAGCGGAATTTATCAAAATCGATGTCAAAACCCTAAATTAACAAGAGATATCTCACAAAACCTGCGATGAATTTATACTGCAGCACATCAAATTCATACAATTTGAAAAATGGAGAATCGAACCTCGCTCTGCCAGATTTGTTCTCTCAGCATGATGATTTCCTCTTTCAATACAGGATGATTGCGAGGAAACCAATACGCGACATCCAACATGAGAGAGGTCTCGTATCCTCCATCATACCATGGCAATATCGTAATCGACTTCATCGGATGAACTGACGGAGCAGACAAAACCCTAAATAAAATTAATTGTTTACATATTCCCGTTATCACTGTCTTTAAATGAAAGGCCGAAGCCCTATTTTCTCTCAACAATGTTAATCTGATTTTGTTTTTTTATCAATTTTAGACTTCCTTCGATTCGATTGTTCTTTGACTTCTAAATATTCATCACATTTTTTTCTCAACTAAAAAAAATTATTTAAACCATTTTCGGTAATTATTTGTAAAAATTTCGTTAAATTCATATTTCAAGTTAAATCCCTAAAAATTGATTTGACTTTGACTCGAATTGATCAATTTTAACATGAATTCGACTCGATTTTAAACCAATTTTGATTTGATTTTAAATCACTTTGACCAGATTAAATATTAAAATTTTTATATTTATAACAAATTCATATCTAAATATCTAAATATTAACTTTTTAAAATATAATCCTATTAAAATGAATTAAAATTGCATCAAAATATAAACTTAGATGGATTTAATTGACTTGATTTAGACATAATTAACTAATGTAATCTAATTTTTACGTGAAATCAATTAAACAGATTCGATTAACTCGATTTAATTCAATTTTGATACAATTAACTAAATCGTATTCAATTTTGACTCGGAATCAATTAAATTGATTTTATTAAGTTGATTTTGATACAATTATCCCAAAATTTACATTTATCGTTTTTGTGTATAGTAAATCTACATCTAATTTTCTAATGTATAACATTTAAAATGTAATTTGGTCAAAACTGAGTCAAAAGTTTGGGTTAAAATCAGGTCAAAATTGGCTCAAATTCGGGTCAAATTGGGTTAAACTGGGTTAAATTTGGGTCGGATTCTAACCAAAATTGGATCGGTTAATGGACAGTTAATAGATGGGGTTTTAAGAAGATTTTGTATAGTTAAGGAGAGATTAGGATTAGCGCTAAAAGTCGAGGGGGGAATCGAATGAGGTCCAAAATCGAGAGAGGAAGCAGACTTAAGTAACATTCTTAAGGGGGAATAGACGGTTTTTCTTAAAAAAACACTAATAGATCATGCTCTTGTTATCACTTTAATAGTTTCAAATAATTTTTTTATCAAATATAGATGTCTACACTCACATGAAACAATCTTATCATCGTAGTAAATTCGAAAATATAAGATTTTCGACTTACTAGTGAAACACTACTTAGAATTCTTCATTCTTGCAAGGGTTATACCCTTAGCCCGAACACAAAAAGAAATCAAACGAGGGTCACACGAACGAGGACCTAACTCGAGGAGCCGAGTGGATAGAATTTTCCTACAACCTACTCATATGTAGACGAGCTAGGAGTTTGTGGAACAAGACATTGAAGATATGAAAAGAGGCATGAGAGACTCTTGATAAAAAGGATGATTCGAGCTCAACTCAAGGAAATGTCACAATGGTCTTTTACATTGAACCGAGCCTCTTGTCCACCTCAAACATGGGTTCGGGTGATATGGATAAAGAAAGGAAAAAATAAATATCTTTTCTTACCATTCACAACTGCTAAAAAATCTTATCCAATGACTAGAAAATCGTCTAAGTCAATCTTCTTTCACTGTATTATCTACTTTCTTCTTCTAAATTTTCCAACGGCTTGAAAATCTTCCAAACAGCTGGTAGATCAATTTGTTGTCCCTTTATTATGCATTTTTCTTGTTTTTTTTCACATGGAGTCTCTCTTACATAAAAATCCATTTCATTTGTAATGTCTAATTGAAATTTGAGAAGAAATAAACCTTTTGTTTTCTTGAATGTTGTCAATAACATGGTGTATTGAACTTGTTCTAAGAATAAATGAAGTCATATCCAACTATATCAAAAGAGTTCTACACCTTTTGTGGTGTCCATCGTTCCACCTTATTAACCACCATCAACCACCATCTCCCACCATGCTGGATGAATCTTGAGGAATGCCCTTTAGCTAATCAAGGGATCCTCCACCATCAACCACCATCCTCCATCGTCAACGGACGATAGCTAAAAGAGTGTTTTTAGTCTAGTTAGGAGATCATCTTTGATCGACGGATCCTACTCGGATCAAGGTTAACAGAGTCTCTATATGCATCCCGATATCTAAAACCCGAGTCATGTATTATTTTGGTATCAGATTCCAGTTCAAGGACCAAATGTACGTTTCTATCCATTTAAATTTGTTTTATTGTACTAATCATTTCTTTGTTTTTTGTTCTTGTTAGAAAAATTATGTAAATCAGACAGTTGTAAATGGTCTGACTACTACAAACGGTACAACAAACCCAAGGACAACATAAACGTCACGTGTTGCTTGGAAGATCGAATCAGTCATGGATGTGAGAATATACTATTCATCACTACTATTATTTAGAAGTAAGTATGAAATGGAGAAAACATTAATAATTATAATTTATTATAGCTAGGGTACATATCATAAAAATAAACAACTTTGTATTTATATTTGTGTCATGTAATTTTATTGCATGTCAAGTAATTTTGCATTAATTCCATGCTTGCATGAAAAACACGATGAACTTGGTCAGTAACTTCTAACTTGCAATTAGTACGCTCGCCAGGCCATGCCAATAAAAGAGCCTAATAAACATGGTTCACCTAAAATCAAAACGAGACCAAATACATCGGACATTCAGGATTAGATTTGTCATAAACAATAAGTCGCATGCAAATGTGCAAGGAAAAAAATAAATGATGACTTTAAAAACAAAATGCATCAAATTTGAGTAACCTATAAAATGCATGAAAAGGAAAAAGAGAATCAGTAAAGGAAAAACCGAAAGAATCCAGCGAGGAGACGACATTATGGAATCTCAATATGGATAGACATGATATAGAATTTTGGAGCAAAGGTTCAGAAGAATTTGTAACACTCCATCTTGGAACTACCTCGGGACTAGGAGTGCCACCATCACCCCAAGAGGTGACCACATAGATCATCGCTCAAACACATTTATAAAACAAATAAATATTTTATTCCGAAATAAAAGTGGTACGGACCATATAACAAATAAAATAAATAAAAATCATAGTCGCGATTAGTAAATAAAATAAGTATGAAATGCAAAATAAAGCTTATCCAGACCTCTTGCACGCCTCTCTTATCAGTTCGCTGTGAATTTTGATGTTGCTGCTAAATCTCACTACTCTTTTTCCTCTCCATATCATGTCCATCCACGACAACCCACAAATAGAGTGAGTACGAAATACGCACTCAGTGAGACCAATACATGTACGTAATTTGTGCCATGTATTCCCCCACTCTTAACTAAACAATATAAAATAATGATCTATCATCATATTAAAGACATACAAACAACTCTATCCAACCCGACTGAGTATCTAAAGTCTAAGACTAGTACCACCAGTTCATAACTCACAGAGTCCACACGACTCTAGCTCGGGCATACGCTCGCAAAAGTTCAAAGACTCCAACACACTAAAGATCTTGCAAGATCACAACGTACTCTAGCCATCAGTACAATACAACGCTTCGTCGCTTAAAAGGTTACCACAACCCTAACACGGTATGACACTGGCAGATCTACTAATCTAACTAACTACATCGCTCTGTCGTTCAAAAGGTTACCGTAACCCCAGCACGGTACGACGCCGGCCCCAGTCCAATTTTCGTAATACTAATGTCATTGATCTGATACTCTTCATGTGACAACTCTCACCGACACGCTTGCACATGCCTTCTTCTGAAGGTTCCAGTGTGAAATCACTCGATCGAGCACACTAGACAAAATATTCAATTGGCTTTGACACCGAGTCCAAAATATCAATGTTCTTCGATCCCAACACTTGATCAGACGTCATTTCTCTATATCATCTCTAATCACTTATACAACTCATATACTTGTCTTCAATTTTCATACGATAATTCTAGGGTTTAATTCATTCATTACTTATAATGTCTCACTTTTTTCATCATGATCATAGAAATTCAATCGTGATAATGCCTCGTTTTAAATATAGAATCTCTTTTATAAATCAACAACAAAACCAAAATTGGGATAAGAAAGATCATTACCTTAGCTTCTCCGATGACTTGATGAATCTTGATAATATCGCTAACAACAAAACCAATCAATTGGGATTAATGGGCTTACATTGTGTGAATCGAACTCGTTCATACAAAATTTCACATAGCAATGATACCGACTTCTCATTGGTAGATTTTTACACGTTCGGTTTTGGCTTTCACGTTCCTGTGAAATCGAGCTTATATATATATAATTAGGCTTAGCAAGCTTACAGAATCCATGTAAGAGGCGGAAAAATGAACAATAATGTGGAGCAAACAAAGCGTTGCGATTCATCGGGATGAGTTAGCTAACCTAGTGATTATCGTACAAGTGCAGATCAAACAATTGGTTTTTAATTGGTTTAGTCGATGAAAAAGTGTGACCACTAATTTATGTTGATGAAGAATGCATTGATTGTCGCTACTACTTGAACAAGTCAACAAGACGATAAATGCTAGCGAATTAGATGACTATAAACAATTCGATTCACCCAAACAAAACGTCAAATCGAATTGTTATTATTAATGATAATCAATTCGTATATCAATTTGACAAATATAATATTTTTTTTGTTAATAAATGTTATATATAAAAATATATATTTATTTATTTATTTATCATTTAACACATTCTTTTCATCAAAATTGTTATAAACTATGGCCGAATGTTTTAGGTTCAAACTGAAAAATGTTAGTTGTACATATTTTCTATTAAAAATAATAATAATCCAGCTTAATAGAAAAATTATCTTTTAAACAAATATAAGTCGACATAAATTGACTTATGATTATATATACCAATAACTTTACAAATATATACATAAATGAACAAACAAAATGAAATTATAAATTATGAAACAATTCTTCCCAAATGTAAATCACCTAACGACAAATAATCATATAATTGATAAAGAAAAATCATAAGAAAAGTAGATCAAAATATAATATTTCATAGTAATTACTAATTTAACTAAAAAATTACTAAAAAATATTACTAAAATGAATTATTACTAAAATGAATTATTACTAGTCAATTACTAATTTAACTAAAAAATAATTACTAAAAAAGACAAAAAAGCTTTTGGCATTATTTCCTAACACTCCTTTGAAGCTCTATGTTAATCTGCAAATAATTTATAATGTTGGCATTATAAATCATCTCTTTCAAAAGTTAATCTACAAACATAAAACAAACATAAAACAAACAAAAACCTAGACAATATACATAAATATATATATATACATATACACATTGAACTAATCAAACAATTACATTACCACTCTTGCAAGGTTTAAGCCTGCAGAAAAAGACGTCTTTGATAATATAACTGAATCGTATAAGTGTCTGATACTCTTTCATCTGATTGAATTCACATGCTTCAAATGTGATGTAGAACATACATCCCGAAGATGCACGCCAATTGGCTTTCACAACCCTTTTGAATTCAAGCTTTGTTCCCTACTCAACACATCCGATTACCAAAATCATATCATCCACTACATATCTCGATTTATCTCAAAAGCTAATAGATCACAAAATTCCAAACCTTTTCCCTATTATACGTCTCAACAGCGAGCTTTGATAAGCTGTTCATAAGATCCCTTTCGGTATTTTCATCGACGGCCTCAGCAAAATTACACCAATGAAGGGCGACTGGTCTGAAGTTGAACTTGCAGCGAAATTTATCAAAATCTATGTCGAACCCCTGAATTCACAACAAAAGATACCCCAGAAACCCAAGATTAATTTTTATATGGCAGCCATCTAATTCATCCAAAGAAAAAGACAGAAGAATGGAGAATCAAACCTCGCTCTTCGAGACTTGTTCTCTCATCATCTCACATTCCTCCTCCACGGACAAGTGATGCTTATCCTCTTCATTGCCCATCTTCTGACGCTTTAGACATGAAGGCTTCTCGAGCTTAGGAGGAGCTTTGAACAAAATCACCGCAAGAGAGAGACAATCTGCTATAACTTCCAAAACCCAAAACATAGAACTAATGAACTTGTCCAAACACAAAATCATACACAAAAGCAACAAAACATGTACTTACCATCTTTGCAAGGTTTAGGTCTGCAGAGATAGACCACTCTCTCTGTCCCAAGGTATCGTACCATTGCCTGATACTCTTTCACCTGATTGTCCTCGATGACTTCAAAGGTGATGTAGTACATTAATCCAGCACAAGGATACCAATGGGCTTTTAAAACCCTATGAAATTCAACCTTTGTTTCCTGCTCAGCACATCCAATTACCAAACTTAACAACTGCAAATTCTGATGAATATAACAAGCTGATAAATATACAACTGCAAATTCTGATGAATATAACAAGCTGATAAATATACAACCCTTTTCTTCGATGAATATAACAAGCTGATAAATATACAACTGCAAACCTTTTCTTCATTATACGCCTCGAGGGCGAGCTTGGACAAGGAGTTCACAAGAAGAACTTCATCTGTTTCGTCGGCATCATCAAGATCAACGGGGACAAAGGTGTAAGGGCAGCGGAATTTATCAAAATCGATGTCAAAACCCTAAATTAACAAGAGATATCTCACAAAACCCGCGATGAATTTATACTGCAGCACATCAAATTCATACAATTTGAAAAATGGAGAATCGAACCTCGCTCTGCCAGATTTGTTCTCTCAGCATGATGATTTCCTCTTTCAATACAGGATGATTGCGAGGAAACCAATACGCGACATCCAACATGAGAGAGGTCTCGTATCCTCCATCATAACATGGCAATATCGTAATCGAGTTCATCGGATGAACTGACGGAGCAGACAAAACCCTAATATTATATTCCTTTCTATAGACTCGATACACAAAGTCCCGCCACAACTGCATCTTTTATTAATTGCATTGCTTTCCCTATTATTTCAGGTATTTCTTTTATTTACCCCAATAAAATTAATTGTTTACGTATTCCCCGTTATCACTGTGTCTTTAAATGAAAGGCCAAAGCGCCTATTTTCTCTCAACAATGAAATTTTAATCCGAATTTTTTAATCAACTAGAAATAGCCCGCGCCATGTGCGGGTTAATATTTTTTCTATGTAAAAAAATTTGTTTATAGATGTTCAGAATAAAAGTAAATATTGTATTGTAATGTAACATGATAAGACAACATACCATACATAATCAGTTGTTACAAGATATATTGTGCGATGTTAATATTATGATCAAATTTGTTAAGGAATATTTCAGTCAAAATAAGATGTAAAATAATCATGTAACTTCCGAACTTTTCTATTCTCTAAAATAAACAAAAAAATTAGTTTAAAAATACAAGAAAGTCAAACTAAGAAGTAAAATACTCTCCAAATCTACAGAAACATAAGATACAATACAACTGGTATTGGAATTGTAGAGGCCGTGTAAAATGTGATTCATCCGATTATTTATGTAATTCTTCCAATAATAAAATTACACCTTCTGGAAACCTGAAACCTTGTTATCGATATCAAAAAATTCCCTCCCGCTTTTCCGGCTTAAGCATTTTGCCCAACTGTGCATTAGAAAGTCATGGAACTTTTAAGAATCTCTTTCTTAAAGAGAAACAAACCAAGAGAATATATGTCAGTCAGGAGTTTTACGTGAAATAATACCTTCAAAATGTGACGCGCAAAACACTATAGGTAAATGGTATGAACATGTATATCTAGAAATGGTTGCAAATGAAGCAACCATACAAACAATGTGAAACATTGTTCAATAGCAGAGACCCTAAAGTAATGTATGTTTAAGTAACTATGCATAGGAAGCCAAGAGGATAAAAGATCGAAGGGCGAGCGAGAGGATTTTACAGTAATAACAACCTTTATCCGTGTTTGTAAAAGACAAGGCTCGCTCATATCCCAAACCGGAGATCTGACTTTCCGCAAATTTACCACACCAATTTTCCCACAAGTCCATTTCTCCTCCTCTCCACCAAAAAATAACACTCAAACGCACCACTCCTCTGGCTCCACATCGCACTTCTCTACCTGTAATAACATAATCCGTTCAGAACCTCCTCCAGATAGCCAAAAAAAAACTGAAACCTGAAACTTATATCTAATGCTAATTAAATTACTATATCGGACAAAACTTGAAACCTCAAAGAGAAATATAAAACTCAAAACTGGGAATAGCGTCAACATAACACTCTCAATCGAAGAAACACATTCCTTGTATGGAACAGACGCATGAAATATGACCAATGTCACGAAATCCACATCAAGTACCAAAATTCCCCGAGTGCAACGGATAAATGACATCACTCATAAACTTTAGGAGTTCAGATCAGAATTCATCAATTCACCAAGAGAATAAAAAATAACTCACAAAGACTAAACTCAAATTCCAAAATCCCAGATGTAAAGCTAATAAATGAACAACAATCGCGTCATACCCATCCAGCCACGTACACGAATCAGAAAACACGATTAATACCAGCATCAATTTGTTCCAATGCGATTGCCCATAGACACGATAAGTATACGAACTCCCAGAAAACATTGCTTAGTGCTCCGAGTCTCGCTACAATAATGAAACAAGAGAAACGATCAACTGTTGAAAATACGATTCAAGCAACCAAAAGACCTCACAAAAAAGCACCTTGCTATGTTTCTCAATCAACCTATGCTTAATGCAGTTGAAGCAAAACACATAATTGCATGTTCATTTTGTAAGAAAATTGAATAATAAGTCCGTGATCATTTAGTATCTGATATTGGAGCCAAAAAAAGAGCCCTACAGTAAATGTGAAGACCATAACAGCAACAGATTCATTAGGTTACCGATTGAAATCTCAAATGGTAACAAGTAGTTCTAATTTTACCTACCAAGAGAACTATATCAAGAATGAGAACTGTAACAAACAAATCAAAGAGATGATGCTAAAGTCCTAAGAAATTTGAAGGGTCTCTATTTAACCAAAAAGTTAGATAAAAGCAAACTAACCAAAGTCCTCATCTTGGATCATACTTTTGCCTGAAGAAATCTCAAAAACCAAGACGAAGGGCGAAATTTCACTCCCTGTTTCTTTTGAAAACAGGAAAAAAGTAATGAGAGAAATCCAAAATATTCAAAAAGGAGAAAAAGCAATAACTAATTAAACATTTTAAAGCAACCAATTCTCCGAAAACTTAACTTTCGATTCTTCTCACAATATTTTGTTAACCAATGCATCGAAAGATTTCAACTTGAAGGAAATCCATTCTCTTAATACCCTTAAACTCAAAGAAAATAAACACAATTTTCCATATCCCCTCATAAAAATTAAAGTGAAGAAATCAATGTTGCAGGAATCCCAATAAATCAAATCCAATCTCCTTCTCGGCCGTAAGTTCTACGTCCTCTTACCTCCTCCTCCTCCTCCTCCTCTACCTCCTCCTCTTCCTCTTCCTCCTTTCCGTTGACCACCGGCACTTCCCCTCTATGCGGAGGGAGTGGTGGTTTCGCTTCACGCGCCGTCGTATCTCCGGACCGTTACTGTTTTTCCTGGATGGACTTCGCGGCTGAAGGAGCAAGAGACGGCGAGTTTAAAAACCCAGAAATGGGATTCTTTGATAAAACGGGTTCAGAGATCTACAGAGGTGATTTGCCCCTTCTTCTTCCTCCTTTCCGTTTGTAACGGAGAGATGGTTGGAGAGAGAATGAGAGATCGTGGGAGTGGGAGAGAGGATGAAATGAATAATTAAGGGTTTTTTTGTAAAGATTTTTTAATAATAATAAATGCAGGTAGGTGACGTGGAGGGCTGAGAAATCAGAATGCATGAGAAATCAGTATTTGTTTGTACTTTTAATATATAGATTTTAGACTTCATTCGATTCAATTGTTCTTTAATTTTTAAATATTCATCATATTTCCCTCTCAACTATAAAAAAAATTATCTAAACCACATCCGTTAATTATCCGTAAAAAAAATCGTTAAATTCATTATTCCGAGTTGAATCCCTAAAAGTCGATTCGATTTTGACTCGAATTGATCAATTTTGAGATGAATTCGATCTGATTTTAAACCAATTTTGATTTGATTTTGAATCAATTTGACCAGATTAAATATTAAAATTTTTTATATTTGTGATAAATTCATATCTAATTATCTAAATATTAACTTTTTAAAATATAAACCTATTAAAATTAATTTTGGAGCAAAGGTTCAGAAGAATTTGTAACATCCCATCCCGGAACTACCTCGGGACTAGGAGTGCCCATCATCACCCCAAGAGATGGCCACATAGATCATCACTCAAATACATTTATAAAACAAAATAAATGTTTTATTCTGAAATGAAAGTGGTATGGACCATATAACAAATAAAATACGTAAAAATCATAGTCACAATTAGTAAATAAAATAAGTATGAAATGCAAAATAAAAAATTACTAAAAATATTACTAAAATGAATTATTACTAATCAGTTACTAATTTAACTAAAAAATATTACTAAAAAAAGACAAAAAAGCTTTTGGCTTTATTTCCTAACACTCCTTTGAAGCTCTATGTTAATCTGCAAATAATTTATAATGTTGGCATTATAAATCATCTCTTTCAAAAGTTAATCTACAAACATAAAACAAACATAAAACAAACAAAAACCTAGACAATATACATAAATATATATATATACATATACACATTGAACTAATGAAACAATTACATTACCCCTCTTGCAAGGTTTAGGCCTGCAGAAAAAGACATCTTTGATAATATAACTGAATCGTATAAGTGTCTGAAACTCTTTCACCTGATTGAATTCACATGCTTCAAATGTGATGTAGAACATACATCCCGAAGATGCACGCCAATTGGCTTTCACAACCCTTTTGAATTCAAGCTTTGTTCCCTACTCAACACATCCGATTACCAAAATCATATCATCCACTACATATCTCGATTTATCTCAAAAGCTAATAGATCACAAAATTCCAAACCTTTTCTTTATTATATGTCTCAACAGCGAGTTTTGATAAGCTGTTCATAAGATCCCTTTCGGTATTTTCATCGATGGCCTCAGCAAAATGACACCAATCAAGACGGACTGGTTTGAAGTTGAACTCGCAGCGAAATTTATCAAAATCTATGTCAAACCCCTGAATTCACAAAAAAAGATACCCCAAAAACCCAAGATTATATGGCAGCCATCTAATTCATCCGAGAAAAAAGACAGAAGAATGGAGAATCAAACCTCGCTCTTCGAGACTTGTTCTCTCATCATCTCACATTCCTCCTCTACGGATAAGTGATGCTTATCCTCTTCATTGCCCATCTTCTGACGCTTTGGACAAGAAGGCTTCTCGAGCTCAGGAGGAGCTTTGAACAAAATCACCGCAAGAGAGAGACAATCTGCTATAACTTTCAAAAACACAAAACATAGAACTAATGAACTTGTCCAAACACAAAATCATACACAAAAACAACAAAACATGTACTTACCATCTTTGCAAGGTTTAGGTCTGCAGAGATAGACATCTCTCTCTGTCCCAAGGTTTCGTACTATTGCCTGATACTCTTTCACCCGATTGTCCTCGAAGTATGTAGTACGTTGCTCCAGCAGAAGGATGCCAATGCGTTTTAAAACCCTAAGAAATTCAACCTTTGTTTCCTGCTCAGCACCTCAAATTACCAAAATTTTCTTATAGATTAGAAAATTGCATTTGGTTGGTTTTTTTAATATTATCAATAGAATGTATTATTGTTAGTATCGATGTTTTTGTGGATTTTTTCTATTATTGTAATAAGGGTCGTAGAGAGTCCAAGGGTCGCAAGGGACAAAGGGTCTCAAGGGACAAAGGGTCGCAGAGATACAAGGGTCGAATGAAGACAAGGATCGAAGGGAGATAAGGATCGCAGAGGTCCAAGTGGTCGCAGAGGTACAAGGGTCGAAGGGAGACAAGGGTCAGAGGGGGATAAGGGATGCATGATCAATTGTATTATTCTTAACAATATCATTTTTAGAAATTAATTATGTATTATAATAATAAAACTACGAATAAAAATATGAATAATACATGTCTAACCGATAATTTTGAGGTACAACTAAGACATAATCAAAATTTAAACGGGAACCCATTCGACGCATGCGATCATATATGACCCATGTACGACTTATGCGACCTATACGACTCATGTGACTTGTCCTTTGCTGTCATACTCCTGTCTTCCGACCCATGTGACCCTTCCTACCCATGTGACTTGTCGTTTTGCTGTCAGACTCCTGTCTTTCTACCCATGTGACCCTTCCGACCCATGTCTATAAGTTAACGTCTACATCTCTTCTCTTAGTATGCATATCTAACCCCAATTTCTATGAAAAATCTTTTTTACCTTTATGACCTACGTGCCGCAATCACCATTGTCAACCCACGGTATCGTGCTGTCTATGTGTTACTCAAGGTCTTGGTAATCGACGGACTCAGTCTCTATGCAGTCACTGACGAGTTGCGGGGGTGACTTAGGTCACGGTGTTGGGTCACTCTTGAAATGTGACTGGAAGACAAAGTACATGGTAGGACTATCTCTCTAGTGGACTCGTCTCAAATTTTATTAATTCGTTTGACGTTGTAAATGTATTGTTTTGGCTCGTTTTTGTCATTTTATCATCATAGACCCGTAAATTGGTCGAGTTCGCATCTATTAATCAATATATGCGACCCATGCGACCCTCATTTGGCATTAATTAGTTTAATGTTGTTAATGTATTGTTTTGATTGGTTTTTGTCATTTTATCATCATAAACCCGTAAATTTGTCGAGTTCGCATCTATTCATCAATATATGCGACCAAGCGACCCATGCGACCCTCATTTGGCATTAATTAGTTTGATGTTGTTAATGTATTGTTTTGATTGTTTTTGTCATTTTATCATCAAAAACCCGTAAATTCGTCGAGTTTGCATCTATTCATCAATATATGTGACCAAGCGACCCTCATTTGGCATTAATTAGTTTGACGTTGTTAATGTATTGTTTTGATTGGTTTTTGTTATTTTATCATCATAAACTAGTAAACCCACGAGTACAAAAAACAAAAAAAATTAAGAAAAATCTATTCATCTCCTCCGATATGTATTTAATGGGAGACAAGTACGACAGATACAGTGACAAATAAAAACAAGACAAATGACGGTAAATTCAATAAGGACGGGGAGACAAAGAACGACAAATCCATGTTGTTGTTTTCGTTATTATGTGGTAGAACAAAAATTGTGTTACTACTGATTTTTAATAATAAAATAGTTAAATTAATTTTAAATTGAAAATTTTGGTTATACCTTAGTTGTACCTCAACATTATAAACTTATGTTATTCATGTTTATGAGTATTTGTTTAATTATAATACATAATTTCTAAAAACGATAGACACTATCGTTACTTGCCAATGATAATGCAATTGATCATGCATTGAGTTTTGGCTGTTGGTATGTTTCAACATATCATCCAAATCATCCAAGTTAAACCTATATAAAACCTTTAACAAAATTAATTAAATATAAATCCCTACTCTTCTAGGTTTCAAGTGCATATTCCTTCAATTAGACATAGATTCTTTTTACTCTTGTATGAAGAGTTCATTGCCAAGGTCCTAAGAGTTCTTCGACCAAATAAAGCTTCAATTAGGATCAATACTTAGAATTTCACGGTTGAAAACCCAAAACAGATAAACATCATCACAAATATGTTGAGTAATTCGTTACCAGTCTATTTTGAAGGTCATACATCAAGGCTACTATTTACTTTTCTACTTATCTCTTGATGTGTAATTTTCTTATTTTAGATATGAGTACCACTTTGATGTTCATCATCTTTTTTAGAACTATTATCATTCTTTATATTAATATATATATATATATTACATACTAAAATTCCATAATGTCCGCTCATTTTGGATTCTTTCGGTTTCTCCGTTATAGTTTCTCTTTTGCATTTTTTTCTGCATTTTCTAGGTTTTGCACTGTCGTTGCAAATTTTTTAAAGTCGTCGTTTAAGTTTCCATTTTATATTTTCCAAACGAGTTTTGAGTTCTACTTTATCTATTTGTTGGGCTTTTTCCATGCATTTTCATATTGGAAAATTATGCTGATTGTTTTTTGAACTTGAAAATAAACAAAATATTTTTTACATTTTGAAAAACAAAATAAAAAAATAAAAGTAAAACTAATCGAAACATTTTTCTAACATAACATTCAATACTTTCTTGAGCATCCGTCCAATTAACACAATTAAAACCAAAGGACACATGACGACGACGAGTAGTTTCGTTCTTGGTGGCGACCAATCGTGGAGAGGCCGTCGTTATGGTGAAAGTGGTTATTAGAGGTAGTGCAATGGTCTTCCAAAGTTCGAGAGGTAAGTCGATTCGATGAACAATTTGATTAAGGGGTTCGATTTTAGATGAGATGGTAGGATTGATGGTTCAAAATCAATTGATGATTTAGAATTTTGATATAGGGGTTTGATTTGATTTTTGTATCTAATGTGGAAGTGTATGTTGATTTTATCTGGTTAGCTGCAATAAAAAAACACAAACATTAGAATCATTACAAAAATCTAACACTATAATATTCATTGAATTCTTTAAAATGTTCAATTAGATGATTATAACAACCTAAACCCCTCCAAAATATTCAAACCATGAATGAAAATCATATGGGATCAAAACCCTAAATCAAACTCAAAACTCTAACTCAAACCCTAACTAGTAATCAAAACCATGAATCAACTCAAAACCTGCGTCAAAATCGAATCGCTCAATTCAAATCAAAATAGAGAACAAAATATTTAAACCCAATTCAAAACTCAAACTCAAATCAAATTTACATCATCTCGAGATTCTAATACCTGAAAAAAAAATTGAAATGCACAATAATCATGAAAATCTTGTTGAGAAATAACCAAATATCGATTGTCAAGCCGACAATGTCAAATGTGTATTGTTTTAGATTGTCATCTATCTCGGTTATGGTTGACAGTCCTCGATATGTCGAAATATCTCAATTATTTTTTTTAGTTTTTGTTAATTTAAAAAAAATTTAACAAACATCAAATATTGTTGGAAAAAAAATTTACGTTGAATTTCTCGATAACATGGATAACATGGGTATTTCGTGTCATTCATATCATCAAGATTTAACAAAAAATTAAAGAAAATAAAAAAAATGTTAATAATCATGTATCAATTTGGAAACAGGTTTTGTAAGTTGGTGTAGTATTATATTGTACGAGATAAATAGTGAATTATTATATTAAAAAGTTTGTATATGTTTTTGTTAGAAAGAAATAAGTAGAAGAATCATTATGTGATTTTCTCTAAAATAGAAAATAAATTGAAATAAGTTAAATTTATAGCATTAAATAAAACTATCAATTATCATTTAATTTTAAAAAACGAAATTAATCAAGATTTTAAAGATTGGGTAAATTTTTAAAGAAAATTAAAAGAAAATTAATTTAAAACTTAAAAAATTCAAAACAAATATAGAAATAAATTTATTTAAGTACAAAAAATTCGGAAAATGTTTTAAAAATTCAATGTATAAATGTAGTTAATAATAAATCATGTGTAACTATATTAAATATTTTGAAAAATATAACACTATTTAATTTGTCATAATATCTTTTTCAAAATAAACACTAAAAAAATCTATGTGGAACGGGGCAAAATACTAATTATGATAGTCATCATCGATGTTGTTGTTATAAATATTATTTCTATTATTATGTTTTGTGAGAAGGAACAATGTTAGTATTGTCTTTGCTTTAATAATCAAATAGTTACATTGAAATAAATTTAAATTATAGATTTTGATTATGTATTAGTTCTACTATCACGGCAAACCGACGGAATTAATGAATGATCGTTCTGTATTTCCAAGAACGCAGGTCTCAAAATATACAGTTGATCTCACAACCAACCCTAGGGACAATTTAGGAAGTTCAAATGTGCTATGTTGATCATGCGCGCCCAACTTGTCCGTGAACCACGAAAATTCCTTCTTGCCAAGAGCCTTAGTAAAAATGTCTGCTAACTTTGCTCGTGTGGATACATGTTCCATTGAGATGTTCCCGTGATCCAAATGATGTCGAATAAAATGACAATCAAGTTCAATGTGCTTCGTTCGTTCATGGTAAACATCATTAGCCGCAATATAAAAGGCAGCTTGGCTGTCGCAGAACAACATCATTGGAGTCGGATGTTCGACGCTTAGATTGGACAAGAGGCCCTTGATCCATATTAATTTGCAAGTAGTGACACACATTGCTCTATATTCGGACTCGACAGAAGAGAGTGACAGGATGGACTGCTTCTTCGTTTTCAAAGATATTGGAGACATGCCCAGTTGAATAAACCATCCATTTAGAGACTTTCGAGTGACTGGACAGCCACTGTGGTCAGCATCACACCACCCTTGTAACTGCACATCGTTGTTGGATCAAAACAAGACACCTTGGCTGGGATTCTGCTTGAGGTAGCACATCACATGTATTGCTGCGTTCCAATGATCTTGTCTCGGATTCTGCATAAATTGAGACAATATGTGAACACAATAAGACAATTCCAGACGTGTTACTAGGAGGTAGATGAGTCTGCCAATCAGCCGTCGGTATTTGCCAGCGTCAGCAAGAAGAGGACTTATCGAAAGTGCGAAGCGATGATTTTGATCCAGCGGGAAAGAGACGGGTCGGCAACCAAGCATTCCAGCTTCTGACAGGATGTCGAGCGCATATTTTCGTTGACAGACGTAGATGCCCTCTTTGCTGCGAGCGACCTCCAAGCCTAGAAAATACTTCAACGGGCCAAGATCTTTCATTTTAAAACAGTTACTCAAATACTCCTTGAAGGCGTGCAAAGCAATATTCGAGTTTTCTGAAATAATCAAATCATCAACATATACAAGGACACAAATCTGAATCTGACCGTAACGAAACCTAAACAATGAGTGATCAGATTGAGATTGAGTAAAATCATATTTCTTCAAGGCCGAAGACAGTTTTGCAAACCAACATTTCAGAGCTTGGTGAAGTCCGTAGAGAGATTTACAGAGTCGACAAACCTTTCCTCCTCCACACGAATCAAAACTCGAAGGAAGTCGCATGTACACTTCTTCTTAGAGATCATCGTGGAGAAAAGCATTGTGAACGTCCATTTGAAGAATCTCCCAGTTTCGGGCTTTAGCGACAAACCGTAGAGAGATTTGTGGAGTCGACAAACATTTCTTTCCGGAAGGATAGCCAACTAAGATGCAACGAATAATGCGTTTTTCCAGACAAGACTTGCAAAGGTGTTCGGTTGATGAGATATCCTGCTGTTAAAACGCAATCACCCTAGAATTCAATCGGAAAGTTAGCTTGAAACATAAGCCCCCGTGCGACATTAAGAATATGTCGATACTTCCTCTCCACTCGGCCATTCTGTTGTGGTGTGCCAACGCAAGATGTCTCATGTACAATTCTGTGTGCCAAGAACGTATCGGTCAAGCACATGAACTCTGTTCTGTTGTCCGTTCGAACTGTTTTTACTTTCTTCGCAAACTGTCTGTTAACCATAGCTAAAAAAATCCGTAATGTGTCGTGAAACTTGAGTTTTATCAGTCAAGAGGTACAACCAAACGCCCTGAGAAAAGTCATCAACAATTGTAAGAAAATACTTGGCACCACAAAACGAAGAAATCCGATAAAGTCCCCACAAATCACAATGAATCAACTGAAATGGTTCATTCGTTTTATTTGTACTTAACGAAAAAGAATCTCGAGATTGTTTTGCTCGCAAACAAATGTTGCACTTATCAATAACTCTACCATTATTGCTAAGAACAACATCAGGCAGATGTTCTACTACTTTCAAGGTCGGATGTCGCAATCTCCGATGTCATTCATCAAGTGAACAACAGTTACGCGTCCGAACAACAACAGTAGTGTCCAATCCCCGAAAATAGTAGAGCTCGTCTCATGATTCACCCGTTCCAATCATCGTCCTCGTAGTCGGGTTCTCAATCACACACAATCTGTTAGTGAACTGAATATGACACTGGATGTCACTCAACAATTGAGAAACCGAAATAAGATTGCAGTTTAAATCTTTGATGTAAAACACATTCGACAAATTTAATGAGGTGGTGAGTGCAACAAAATCCACAGCTCGATGCTATCGTCTGGCGTCCATCAGGAAGAACAATGTTACATGGCGTCATGGTAGTAACGTCTCTTAGCAAATCGAGTTATCCGGTCAGATGATTCGAAGCCCCTGTATCAAGTAGCCAAGAGATAGGAATTATCGTACCAGATGTTGTTTCATTGGTGCCAATTTTTCCTGCGTTAAGAAGTGTGACCAAGGTCGTCCACTATTCTGCATTCAAACCACTCACTAGTGGTCGATCTGAATCAGAGATACCCACACTCGAAGTCGTGGCAGAGGACGATGACACAGTAGTTGTGGCATTGGCTCGTGCATATCCACGACCTCGAGAGCCAGAGACGTCTCCTCTACTTTGACTGCTGCGAACACGAGGACGATCTCCCCACCACTCGGGGTAGCCAATTCATCCGAAGCAACTAGTCGCAACGTGCCCTGTTCTTCCACAATGAGAACAGATAGTGTTTCGGTCCTTGTCATCAGAAGGTCCTCGTGATTTCGGTCCACTTTTTATGGCAAAACTGCTCCTTCAAGTCGAGACTCTGGTTTTGCAACACTCGGTTTCGAACTTTCTTCTTGAGTTACCAGCAAATATGCTTTCTCCACCGTGGGTAAGGGTTGACGAGACAACAGGTTTGAGTGGACCACACCGTACTGAGCTATGTCCAAGCCAAAAGAAATTCATACAGTCTATCCTCACTACGATCCTGTTCCAAGGCTGAAGCTATAATGCAGGAACAATTACCACATGTGCAGATCTTCAAGGCTCGAAAATGATCTAAATCATCCCACAATTTTGTCAATTTTCTGAAATATGATTCGACGGACATGCCGTGTTGTCGACAATTGGCCAATTCACCACGGATACAAAGGAGACGAGGAGCATTGGACATTCCAAATTTGCGGTGAAGATACTCCCACAGATCCTTCGCACACTCACGATGAACAACATCGGAACATAATTTCGGCTCCAAAGTATTTTTGATCCATGAAACTATGAGAGCATTGTTCGTGTCTCGATCCCTATAGTCCGGCGAATTCAATTCTGGTTGTGGGATTTTACCATCCATAAAACCGAATTTCTTTCGCGACTTCAAGGCTTGGCGCACATTCACAGACCACTCTTCATAGTTGTCGCCGTGAAGCAGTGGCTGTGATATCATCAGTTCAAGATTGTCCCTAGGTGTCAAGTCGTAAGGTGAGATCGTCCTCCTCGAAGCAGTCACAATTGAGGAGGAAATTTCGATCGTTATCATTACTGAATATGTCGTCTTCGTTCAGAAGAAATCGGAAAATCGGTCGGATCGATTATCGTCTTCGTTCAGAAGAAATCGGTCGTCGTCTTCACTGAATCTGTTGTCGTCTTCGTTCAGAAGCTGCGGGAAGAATCTGCAAGAAGAAATCTACAATCTGTTGTCGTCTTTGTTCACTGAATTTGTCGTCGTCGTTCACCGAATCCGCAAGAAATCGCAGAAGATGAATTCGATTCTGCAAGATTCTGCGATTCTGCAAGACTAAATCACCGAACCTGCAAGAAGATGAATTCGTTCAGAAAATATTGCGATTCTTCGTTCAGAAGCTCTCGCAGAAGATGCGATCCTGCAATTCTGTATACAGGGAAGATTCAATGATTGATTTGGTTCGAGGTAACGAATTCGGGATTGGATCGAAGGAATGAAACGATGAACAGTAAGGTCGAGCTCTGATACTATATCACGACAAGCCGACGGAATTAAAGAAAAATGATCATTCTGTATTTCCAAGAACGCATGTCTCAATATATACAATTGACCTCGCAACCAGCTCTATGGATAATTTAGGAAGTTCAAATGTGCCATTTTGGAAGACTTGGCATATCTTTTCTTGTACAAAGGATTCCATCATCTACTTTAAAATTATTGATTGAACTTAAATGTTATTAATGTTTTTAATTTATTTCATTATAATACGTGATTAATCTCTTAAAACAATAAATTATAAATGTATGTCACAATAAATCATATACTCTAAACGGACAATATATTCTTTACTTTAAAACCATGTATATCAAATTTAACATGTTTTGATTATATTTGAGTTTATTTTTAGCGATTTAAACATTTAATGAGTAATCTTAAATCTATTTTTTTTCGATTTAAAAATTTCATAAATATATTTTAATTCATTTTAATTTATTTCATCATGAAATCTTTTAAATCTATATAAATGATAAAAGAATTGTGTGGATCGACAAGGGATGGTTTCCGCACAGACCCTTTAAATGAATAGAGAGGCCAGAGTTCTTTGAGAATTTACACAAATTTAATAAAGAAATATTCAATAAAAATAAAAATAAAAATAAAAATAAAAATAAAAATAAAAACTTACAAAATTGCGAAAAAGAGTACAACAAGTTGATGAAAAAACAAAGGACAAGTTGCACACTAAGTTACGTCTCCTACGTACTTCCTTTGTTTCTCCGATAATGTCATTTTCTTCGTATTTATTTACGCATTTATTTGTTATTATAAAAGATATTTATTTTATTTTATATCTGATTTTCCAGTTGTAATGATACTGAAGTATGCTTTTGTATTTTTCTTCGCACGTCCTTTTTTGTGTCATCTTCGAGGAGAAAAGGAAGATTCCAAAATTAATAATGGGATAACCATGAAAAATAATATACACGGTTTTTGTGTTATATTTTCATTTTAGTAACTTAGCTTTGTTATTTATTTTATTACATTTTATCTATAAAATATACAGAAATATATATCTCATATTATCAATAATAATATGTTTTGTATGATATTGTTTAGATTTGAATTTATGGGTGAACGCGTTTAAAATGTTACAATAATGCACTTTTGCATTTATTGAAAAATAAAGATAAAATGTAGGTACTAATATGAATAAATAAATAAAATATTTATCTTCTTTGTGAAATTGATTGTCAAAATGTGGTATCAATTTTTTATTAAACATTTCCATACAGATTTTTTTTATCCACATGAATATTTGGTTAATATAATTCAATGTTGGAGCAAAATAAATATCTCTAATTATTATGGAAAGTTTTTATCATTTAATTATTGATAGAAGAATTTTAAATTATAAGAGTATTTTTGTATTAAATATTTTTACATTTAAAGTTATCAAATAATTATTTGATTTAAAATCAGTGTCAAATAAATAGGTGAACCGTTAATGTTTTTATATTTTATTAACGTGGTATAGAAAAAGTTAAATATTTTATTTATATATATATATTGAATAATTGTATACTATTAAAATTTTGAAATATAGTGAATACACACTAAATAAATTTCAAACCCCTTTGAATATCTCTAGTCATCATCAAATAATAGTCTAATCAAGAGGGTCAGAGGATTTTTATGTTGGTGCATAAGCAGGCAGACATTATTTTGCCTGATTAATTTCGTTTAGAAATATCTACAGTTTAATCATTATACTCTTTGTTGTTTTTTTTCACATTTTTTATATTTCTTTTTATTTCAGGTTTTCATTCATCCATAGATATAAATATATTTAATGAGAATTTATCTTCAATCATAAATAATTCAGATTTTTAAATTTATTTTAGGATTTAGACGAGATATTCGAATTTCTCAAAATTATCTATATTATTCGGCTTTTATATTCTTTTCGCTTTTCAACCAATATTTTTAGAAACTATGAATCAATTTTTTTTTATGTAAAAACTATCAATCATTGTTTAAATATCAGTAATCTTTTGACTCATCCATTAAAATAGGTAAAATTTTACTCTGTTTTTTATCATTAATTTTCTAAAAGGACTTATATGTTGATTGATATAGTTTTTTAGTAGAAACGTTAATAGATATGGGGATCTAATAGTTAAGCGCGATTTAAATCTTTATACATGTTTTCATCATTTCTTTATTTTTATATCATTTTAGGATCGTGTAATTTTAAATTTTGCGTACGATTAATTTTTTGATATATTAAAACATTTTGTTTTTGAAAAAAAAAACGAACCCAAATTGCATTGCAGTTTTACGTTATCATGTCAATAATTAAATAATATGGGTAGTGAAGTGTAATTATACATTTTTAATAGAAAATTACACATAACAAGAGACAGTGAATGTGATATTTAAAAAGTTAAAAAAAATAATTGGTAAATTTCTTGTGGTGGCTTCTATCTATGAGTTGTGTGTGTAATAAATATATTCGAATATTAATTTATATGACTACCAAACGAATATATAAGGACATAAACTAATTTGAGAAGCGGTGCGTTATACCATATCATGACAACGTGTGATATTTTATCATTTTTTTTCTTTTTTTCGTTTATTTTATCAAATTTTTTTGTTTTTTTCTTTCCGTTTATATATATGGCTGAGGCTTGTTGCTGATTTATATCGCAAAAATAAAGTTTGAAAATGTTAACGTACATAATATTTATATATATATATATATAGGGTAAAGATATAACTTATAAGTTATGTAAAATCAAATACGTAAAAAATATAGTAAAAATCGAGCACAAATATTTTTTTTAAACAAAGGTATTTTGTTTATCAATTATAACTTTATCATATTTATGTTGTAATTGGTTCGTATTTAAATATTATTTTTAATTCAGATTGATAGAAAAAATGAAGAGATGGCATGTGAAAGGATATAGTCCCATATTGGAAAATGGAAAGTATTTAATACATTATATAAATGATTTTCCATCTTAGTCATTTGAATAATGATATGGGTTTGGTGAAGGGTTTTGGAATGAGAATGTAAAAGATAGGGTTCTTGGGGTCAAAGATAGGGCTCTTGGGGTCTTTAATTAAATCCGAAATTACCTTTTAAACTCACATTTAATTTTTAATATTTTTGGATTATGAACAGTCACAACCTTTGGGTTTGAACTGAACAGATGCAACTATTAAACGAAGAGACACAACCATTTGAATTTGACCCCGAAGAGACACAACCCTTTGGATTTGAACTGAAGAGACACAACCATTTCATCAAACAGTCACAACCTTATGAACAGTCATGACTGTTCAAGGTTAACCGAATTTTGGCTTCTAAGTGCTCTATAAATAGAGACTTGCCATTGAAGAAACAATCAATCCGTTCTGCTCTCTCTTCTAATAAAAACAAAATACAAAGTATATTCGGCAGAAGACAATTCTGTGATCGTTGAATCCTCTAGGCGGAAACAAATTCTGTCTTAGGACACTGCTAGCAGGCCTCGATCAAACGTTCGGTATTTATATTTATTTGTTTCTGTTTCTAAGTTCATTGTTTATTATATTATATTGATACTCTATAAAGGATTGTTCCTACAATCTAAGACAGAATTTGTCTCGTCTTACTTCAGTAACTATGGAACAATCTATGTCGAAAAACAACCATGTTGAGAAATCTGAGAAGTTTCAGGGGAAAGATTTCAGGTGTTGGCAACAAAAAATGTTGTTCTACCTGTCAACCCTTCGAGTCGCTTATGTACTCAATGCGATGGCTCCTGAACCTTTCACAGAAAGTGAAGGAGCGAGTCCTGAACAGAAGGCCGAAAGAGTGAAATCCATTCAAGGATGGAATGAGAATGAGTTTAACTGTAAAAACTACATTCTGAATGCTCTTGATGATTCACTGTACGATATATACGCTAAGTATAATACTGCACGTGAATTATGGATGGCCTTGGACAGACAATACAAGACAGAAGTGACATCTTCAAAAAGATTCGTGATTGGTAAATTCCTAAACTTCAAAATGATCGATGGAAAATCGGTTGTCAAGCAAGTGGATGAATTACAAGTCATTATCCACGAGTTAGATGAGGAAGGTATGACTTTACCATCTGCTTTCATAGTAAGTACTTTCATTGAGAAGTTACCTCCTTCATGGAAGGATTTTAAAACTTATCTCAAGCATATAACCGTGGATATGAGTCTTGAAGAGTTGGTTCTCAAACTCCGTGTTGAAAAGAACAATCGCATTGGTGACAAGGCTGATATGGCCGCCATAGAAGCAAACGCTAACATGGTTGAGATGAAGTCGAAGAGGAAAAGTTTGGAAAGAAACGAGAGACACATGCTGGAAATCTCGCCCCAAAGAAACAAGAATTCAAGAAAACTCTGAGAATAAGGGCTACTCTGAATTGTTGGGTGTGTGGAAAATGTGGACACAAAGCTAAGGATTGCTACCACAAGAAGAGTCGGGCCGAAGGTAGTGGTTTTGTAAAAACCAACAATCAAGAAAATGTAGTCGAAAATCAATTCATTGCGGTTGTTGAAGCAAACATGGTCACCAACACAACAGATTGGTGGATAGACACTGGCGCTACCATGCATGTATATTCGGCTAGAGAATTGTTCTCCACATATCAAAAAAATCGAAGACGGTGAAAATCTATACATGGGAAATGAAGCAATAGCAAAGGTCGAAGACAAAGGGAAAGTAATCCTGAAATTGACTTCGGGAAAATAACTTGTGTTAGGAAATGTTTATCATGTTCCTTCTATTCTTAGGAACCTTGTTTCTGGTCCTGTTCTCAGTAACAAAGGTTTCAAATTAGTGTTTGAGTCAGACAATTTTGTAATCTCCAAGGGAGGAATATTTGTGGGTAAGGTTACCTAAATGAGGGACTCTTCAAGTTGAATGTTGTACCGAATGCTATTAATAAAAACACAGCCACAAGCGTTGCTTCTATATATATGACCGAATCATCATCTTCTTTATGGCATTGTAGACTAGGACATGTAAATTTTCGTTCCTTACAAAGAATGGTAAATTTAGGTCTTTTACCAAAATGTTCAATGAATATAAAAGGGAAATGTGAGATTTGTGTGGAATC
>CM071864.1:1281755-1388486 GCA_036759665.1 Gynandropsis gynandra
AACTCCGAGTAGAGGAGGGAAAAATTATTATATAACATTCATTGATGATAGTAGTAAGTATTGCTATGTTTATTTGATACGTACCAAAGATGAAGCTTTGAGTATGTTCAAACAATACAAAGCGGAAGTTGTAAATCAACTTGACAAAAGAATAAAAATCTTAAGGTCGGATAGAGGTGGAGAATATCTATCTAAAGACTTTGCAGAATTTTGTTCTTCGCAAGGAATAGTGCATCAAACAACCGCACCATATACTCCACAACAAAATGGAGTCGTTGAACGGAAAAATAGAACATTGAAGAATATGATAAACTCAATGTTGATAAGTTCCGGAGATGTAATATAAACTAACACTGTGATTTGTTTATAATATATTTAAAATTTTAAAACATAATTTGTCAGAAAAAGTGATTGCATGATTTAGATATGAGTTTTCGCATGATTGTTTTTCATCCTTACCTACGTAATGTTTTCGGACTAAATTTAATTTATAACATGATTAGAAAACAATTATTGAGGCATTGACATAATTTGTGGATATTTAAAACTTACTTATGTTTGAATTTTTTATTGTCTTTAGATTTTGATTGGTGTACATGTTTGTAAAACAGAATGGTTGAAATGTTAACAAAACTAATTGATACATTTACAAATGATAATTACGCAATGACATGAACCAAAAATATTAATTAATATAAGTGATAATATGTTTTTTAATACCATTGATCATCATGAGAATAATGTGTGTTACGATAATGATTGTTTCTTGACAATCATTAAGAAATATTTGAACGAAAAATGCATAGCAAGCCTATCCCATATCAATATTTTTACGACATTTTTATGTATTTGAAATGGTTTAAATAAGGTGAGTAAACTATTGAGAAGAAATAATATAATCTTTTAATGAAGCAATAATATTAAATACTTATCTATTTAATAATAACCGAATTCTATTTTTAAATCAGAGGTAGATAGTTGCAAATTTGTTTCTGGCATAGCGATTAGAAGTCCAACAATATTTACAACTTAGAAAAATTAATTAGATAAGCTTATTAGAAAATAAATAATATTATTGATTCATTGTAAAACTACTTACCCGATAAATTTTTTTTTGTGGTGAACCAATCAAACCAATGCTCGATATGAGCATTTCCTGAATTTGTAAGTGTCTTATATTTTAATCTGTGCCTACGGTAATCTGGTTGTCAAATCAAGTCATTTTTCAATGTGATTGCACTATCTTAGGATCGGTTCGTATCTTGTCAGAGAAAATAGAGAGGATTCTTAAATCATCTTCGTTTTTTGGAGCTTTAACCATGACCTTTAACACCATAGTCTATGCTCCCAACCCAAAAATATATATATTTTAGAAAATAAGGTTTATAACCAACACTATGTAGAGTAGACCATGAAGATTATGGTAATAATTCAAGGATAATCAAGAGCACTTACATGTTCTAAATCTTCATTGACGATGTTTCTTAGATAAATGAGATTTTCAAAGATCAACATGGGAGAAAATATTATACTCTCTTAAAAATAAATGACTTGATTTATCGAGTTCTATATATAAACATTCTTCTTCTAAAATAACATGAAGAGTAAGAGGAACCAAAAAATTACACTAATAAACTCCACTCATACTTTACTTGCAGACCGATTTTTTCAACCTCATTTTGCATCAATTTGGCGCAAAAAAAAAACAAATGCCTCTATAACATATATAAAGAAGAATCTCCAATATTATAGAGAATGTGCACAACATACCTTCACAGCTAAAATAGGACTAACAACGTAAACCTCGTAAGCCAGCATCAATGATGATTTTGCAACCTTGTTCAATGTAGTTTTTGCACTTCAAAGTAAATGATAAAGGAAATTTCTTCTATAACTCCAAGGCTTTTGACTAATTTTGAAGTTGAAACCATAAGAAAATAATTTAGAAATGAAGTAGACAATCTTGAATCAGACAACAAACGAAAGAAGAGAGGTGTGAATAAAACCATTCAAAAGGGATGTGCGAGCTTTTAAAAATAGAACTGTTTAATTTTATTTATATGTGATTATTTATTTATTTTCAAATAATAGATCATTAAACTTTAATATAATTAAATTACTGATTATTAATAGCGTATGTTGAAGATTTTTTAAAACTTAAATTAATCTACGATCAATAATAGGACGTTAACGATATAATTAACTACTTCATTATCTATATAGTATAGGGGTGTAAAAAACGAGCCCGACCCGTGGGCCCATCCAAAGCCCGCCCGAAAATAAGCGGGCTTAGGCCTATAAATTTAGGGCCAGAATGAAACCAGACCTTCGGGCTCGGGCCATTAAAAAGTTTGATTTGATATAGCCTAGCCTATCGGGCTTCGAGTCAAGCTTCGGTCCGAACAAAAAAAAACCCTAATCCTAATTCCAAACGTAACCCTCCCTCTCCCCTTTCTTCCCCCATAGTCGCCTAACCCTCCCTCTCCCCTTTCTTCCCCTATAGCCGCCTAACCCTCCCTCTCCTGTTTCTCGTTGCGTGTACTGTCGTCGACCCTCCCTCCCACTGCGTGTACCATCTTCGACCCTCTCTCCCGCCGCGTGTGCTGTCGTCGACCCTGCCTCCCCTACCGTGTTATCATCGGCTCTTCCTGTTACCCTCCCACCGTGTGCTAGCTCCTTCGACCCTCCCTCCCCTCCAGTCGCGTGTACCGTCTTCGACCCTCCCTCCCCTCCAGTCACGTGTACCATCTTCGACCCTCCCTCCCCTCCCGTGAACCCTTGCACGTCTTCTCTTGCTCCCGTGAACCCTTGCTCTGCCGCCGTTCTCTTCCTCACCGTCGTTCCTCTCTTGATTTCGACCAAAAATTTTGGTAACCTAATTGGGCGCTCTTGCCGTCGTCCTCTTGCATTGCATTCGCTGCCTATCATTGGGCGGCCTGAAGCCCATCCGTGAGCAGCCCGAAGCTCGTTTTCACCGGGCCAACACGGGCCAGGCCGGCCCAAATGATACCCCTGATATAGTATACCTATATATAGTCTTAATTTTAATAAATTGGATCAGAATTATTTTTTTTTCTTATTTTATGTCTCGTTATATGTGTTGGTGGTGGTGGTGTCATGATTAAGATATTAATATGATAATAAAAATACGATAAATAAATATTTTATTATGAGATAATACATACATATATTTGTTAAAGAATAATATTAAATTCATAATTACAAACATATCCAAACTTCTAACCTCAAAGGATATAATTCTAATTGAGTGTTAGAAATAAATTGAGTTTTTTTTTTACCAAATCTCTTGAATCATTTGCAACAATAAAACTTGAAAAAATAACAATTCTTGAAGTAGATACAAAGACAATGAGTCAATTTGAAAATAGAGAGAGAAATATATAACTAAATTGTTCTTTTTCCTCAGCAAGAGGCAACGAAATAATATAGTAAAAGTATCAAATTTGAACAGAATAAATAAATGAATATTACTATGAATTTGGTTAACAAAAAATGAAAATACAATATAGATTAACGAAAATTGAAACAATTGTATTTATAAACAACAAAATACTTGATTTCTATTTGAGAAGAAAGAAAGAAGTGAGATCACGATACTATAATAACCAACAAAACGATGTGTTGATTTCATCGATCCCAATTTTTCACGGCGTTAGCGATCTCTTTTGCTTTCTCCATTAATCTCCATTCTCAACATTTATCAACAAAATGAATGATTGATGCAGAGATATCATAAGATATAGAGCTTTGTTGAGGAGGAATACAAAACCAAACGCTCACCTATAGCATTTTTTCAATGGAAAATGGCGGAGAAGGTCTAATGCGGGAAGAACAAAAGAGAAAAGTGACGTGAAGGAATATGGATTGATTTTTATCTAAGAATAATCTTAATATTAAATCCCAGAATGATAATATTAAATAATCATATCATTTACACTACGATTGCTAAAGAAAATCACTTCATATATAACATTCAAGGAAATAAAAAATTTGAAGACATATGAGTAGTGTTGAAATCGAAAGGCCAAAACTTTCTTCGTCAATTTGATCATTAAGCCATTCTATTTCCCAAGATAAATACAAAATAACATCACAATATTGTAATACACCGACAACATTTGCCTCAACGAAAAATATGAATGTTATTTTATCTCAATACCAACAGTTACATTTCCTAGTTTCAAAGACAAAACTCGAATTGATCAATACACATCTAGAATCAAAATTAGGATCTATAGTCATTTTAGTTGCATAATGCCCATCCCTAGTAATTTTTCATTTACTATAACTATAATATGCAGAATTATGCACAACCAAACTACATGAATGACTCAACTCAAGCTAACAGTATGAATTTGAAAACATAGAAATATTTAACCAACAGATGATTAAATAACATTTTTCACATCCATTGTTTCACTTGTTTGTCCCCAGATTTAACTACTCAATGCAAAAAAAAAAATCAACAAAAAACATACAAGAATCTAGATCTTTAAAAATCCATAGATTTTTCAGATTGATATATGTAATTTTTTATAAATAAAAATATAAAATACGAAGATAAAACTGAATATATGTATATTTTAATAAGATTCTATATGTGTTTATATATTGTGTAAAATATTTTGTAATCTATATTTTATTTTGTGTAATATATTAGTTATTTTTATTAAATATTACACAAAATATATTAATTTTCATTTGATTTTGATTTTTCATATAATTATATAACTAAATACATATTGATATAAATATAATACGATTTTATTTAAATTTTATTTTTATTTTGTTTATTGTAGAAAATAAATTATTTCAAGACTTTACAATTTAATACTTTTAATATTTGCAATTTGTTTTCAAAATTTATATAATTCTATAATTTTTTATAAATTTAATTTGATTAATTCAAACAAATTATAATTTATTTTAAATAAAATTATAAACAAATTTTAAATATCAAAATAATAAAAATAAAAATGAAATATTATTATATTTTATTACTATTAGAATTAAATTTATCTTTTTGATGACTCCTTTCCTTATTATATATATTATATGTATGATTTAAAAAAATGAAGCATCGTATTTAATTTTATCTTATTCCAAGGACAAGTATTCCGAATCTGCGACACGTAAGCACGCACGTGCCACGTTTTCCTTTTTTGCTGAGTCTTTCACACGTGGCTCGACCATAATCCACGCGTACTTATATAGCTGTTCCCTAATATTTTATTTATTACGTGTACATGTATACTTTTAAAAATACGAAAAAAAATATTGGAACAGATGTTTCTAGAACTGTAATAATCTATTCATAAAATTTTTCCTAATTCAATTTTGAGATAAAAAAATAATAATAAATAAAAGATGATAAGTTCATGCACAACACAATATATTACAAACCGACAAATCTTATTCGAATACCATTTATATCGGATTTAGAAATTAATAAAAATCAGTAATTTTTTCGAATCAAATAATAATTTATTAAATTGTAGTGATCTAAATTTATTTTTCATGAAATATAAATATATTAATATTAAAAAATTATAAATATTGGTCGTATCAAATTTAGATAAACTTAAACTAGGTATAGATCGAATATATGTCATGAATCAATATTATATAATATTATATAATATTTAAACCATGGATCATACACGGTATTCCAGACGTTTGTTTAGAATTAGAAATATAAGGTGGTCAACGGTGATCCATGGTCAAAGAGTCATATAAATAATTAAGTTAATTAGTATATTGACTAACGCAAAAATGTTATTATTTCTTTCTAGTGGATAATATTTTTGTTATGATATAATTTATTATACTTGCGTAATAATAATAATATAATATAATTTTGGTGAAGAATAGAATTATAATTATAATTATAAAGGGATGAAAGAAATAATCAAATTGAATCCATATTTTTTTTATATAAAAATGATTACCTTTAAATAAATATCTAATTTCACAATGCATATCTAATTTTACATTGTTCCGTTGGATGTATATTCTATATCTCTCTCTAGACAAATATATAAATAAATGTGTATATACACATTTCAATTCTTTGAAAATTATTATGATAATGAATGGAATGTTATGTTTGGAACCATTTTTAAATACTTCGATCAATATAAATAACATATAAAAGATTATTTTATAATTTTTTTAAAATAACTTTTATAAATTTTTAAAAAACAATAATTTTAATTGTTTATTTGTTTTGGATTTTAATTCAACTCTTAAACCACAGAATATTTTTTTAAACTAATATCCAAGTAATTTGTATTATATAATTTAATTTTACATAATATTTAATGTTGTGTTTGAAAGAATTTATTTTAAAAATATTTTACGTTAATAATTAAATATATAAACATGTGATATAATTTAAAATACTAAATTTATTTCTATCATAAATTTTAATTCGACATATCAATTAAGCACTCAATTATTATTATTATACCTCCATGTTTAAATATACAATATAAAAGAATTTTTTTATATAGTTTTTGGTATTTTATAAAAAACTTATAGATTATAATCAATTACTATTTTATTTTGGATGTTGGAATTAATTATATAAATAAGTTATGTATTTGTTTTATATTATTTTGCAGATAGTTGTGCGTTATATATTTAATAAATATTTAAAATCTTACATGATATCATTATTGTTTACACATTGACCCATTTCAAGATTATTGTGACCATGGTATACAATTTTCAATAAGATAGTGATCATAATTTTCCCACGACAACTTTAAACTTTTTTTTTGTTAATATTCAGATGATATAAAAGACAAAACTAAAATTCTATGGTCATTATTTTATTTGAATATTTGTTTAGGCCATTAATCAGTTTTCTTTTAAACAATTATTCTGAAAAAGAGTTACAATTAAATTATAAAATAATAAAAAATATAGTTATCGTCTGATAATTATAAACTAAAATAACACAATAAAAAAATTATTTGTAATACATAAACAAATTTAGATATCATAATAACCCAAAAGATCATCATGATCATACAATAACTAGAAAGGCAACGTGGTTTAAAGGTTCTTTAATTACTAGATTATGGTTAAAATAACGGATTTTGTTTTAAAAATACCAAATATATTTAAATGTATAGTTAATCTGATAATATATTAATGGTGGTCTAAAACATTACAACTCATGTGTAAAACCATGAGGCTGTAATGAAACAACCGTACATATAAAAATAAAATAAATAAGTAGAAAAATAATATTTTAGAAAACAAAAGGCAACAGCTTTCGGTTTCATATTATTAAAAAGAAACAGAAATCATTGTAACTAATTAAAATTAAATAACATTTTGTCATAAATTATATCATTTTTTTAAATTCTTTTATTAAACAAGATACTATAAAATTTTAATATATTATTATTATTCTTTACTTGCCCGTATATATAAAATAAAATAAATAAGTAGAAAATAATTGTTTAGAAAACAAAAGGCAACAGCTTTCGGTTTCATTTATTAAAAACAAAAAGAAATCATTGTAACTAATTAAAATTAAATAACATTTTTTCATAAATTAAATCATTTTTTAAAATTCTTTTATTAAACAAGATACTAGAAAATTTTAATATATCATTATTCTTTACTACCCCGTACATATAAAATAAAATAAATAAGTAGAAAAATAATATTTTAGAAAACAAAAGGCAACAGCTTTCGGTTTCATATTATTAAAAATAAACAGAATCATTGTAACTAATTAAAATTAAATACCATTTTTTCATCATTTTTTAAATTTCTTTTATTAAACAAGATACTAGAAAATTTTAATATATTATTATTATTCTTTACTTGCCATCTTTTTGTGTCACCGTCCAAAATCCAAATCTAATACCTTTGTCTGTCACCACCAAACCCTTCCTTTTATATTTGATGCCTTTTGGAATGAATTGCGCGTACGAAGAAGAAACCCTCCACGAAAAGGATTCAATTTTCGAAGATTAAGGATTGAGATCTTCAATTTCCGGTGGATTCACGACGGCGGCTAATTTCCTTGAAAATCCAGGATCTTCGATCTCGTGGAGGGATTTTCTTTTAGGGTTTTGTTTCCCGTGCTTGATGGGTGCGGGTTTCTCTGGTTTTCACAATGATTTTTCCGCGAATTCTTGTTCTAGGGTTTCGAATTTGTTGAACCCTAATTTGGGTGATTTACCAGAGAGTTGTGTTGCTCTGATTGTTGAGAATTTAGATCCTGTGGAGATCTGTAGATTCGCGAAGCTTAATAGGGCATTCCGTGGTGCTTCCTGGGCGGATTTCGTTTGGGAATCGAAGCTTCCTCCGAATTACAGTCTTATTCTCGAGAAAATTCTCGGTGGTTTCCCGGAAAATTTACAGAAACGGGAAATTTATTCCTGTCTTTGTCGAATTAATTCCTTCGATGACGGCACCAAGGTTCGTGCTTTACATCCTCTCTGATTTCTTTTGCTCCTTTTCCTTTGTTTGGATCCCCAGAAAATTTATGGGTTTTAAGACATTTTGTTTTTTTTTTCTTTTTTTTTTAAATTTCACCGGGAAAATAGAGTTTATTTTTAAGGGTTTCCATGAACCAATCTGGGGATTCAAATGAAATAATCTGCAAATCTAATATCAGATCTCATTTTGAAGAATCTCCAATTGTTGGTATGTTTTTTGTTCAATAAATTTGTGTATTGATTTGGGTTTTGTGAATTGATTTGATTTGATTTGATTTTTATACAGAAAGTATGGTTAGATAAGAGAAGTGGTGGTGTCTGTCTATGCATTTCAGCCAGAGGTTTATCGATCACCGGAATCGATGATCGGAGATATTGGAGTCATATTCCGACCGATGAATCTAGGTAATTACATATCCTGTTCCTGTTTCTTCATACGTAGTCCTAAATCTTATCCTTTTTTTTTGTCTTGTTTTATTGGGTTTAATGTCCAAAGATTCATCCTTTTTTCATCATAATTTAATTACCCATTAATCAATATTCATCCTTTTTTCATCATAATTTAAGTACCCATTAATCTAAATTCATCCTTTATTCATCATAATTTAAGTACCCATTAATCAATATTCATCCTTTTTCATCATAATTTAAGTACCCATTAATCAAGATTCATCGTTTTTTCATCATAATTTAAGTCCATTAATCAAGATTTATCCTTTTTTCATCATATTCAAGATTCATCCTTTTTTCATCATAATTTAAGTACCCATTAATCTAAATTCATCATTTTTCATCATAATTTAAGTACCCATTAATCTAAATTCATCCTTTTGTCATCATAATTTAAGTACCCATTAATCAAGATTCATCCTTTTTTTCATCATATTCAAGATTCATCCTTTTCTCATCATAATTTAAGTCCATTAGTCAAGATTCATCCTTATTTTCATCATTAATCAAGATACATCCTTTTTTCATCATAATTTAAGTACCCATTAATCAGATTTATGTTTGATATGTCTATAGAATCCAATTTTGAATTGGTTTTGTCCTTCAAGATTATGTTGTTCTTATGAAGAACTTATCTGTGTGTATACATATTAGGCAACAGAGTTCATATTGTTCTTATTATGCTTTGAATTCGGAATTCGTATCGATTTATAAGGCTTTTTTACATCTTGGAATTTTAGATTTTGTCATCTGTTAATTGTAAATTATAGAGATCTAAAAATATGTAATTATTTTCATAAAAATCTGATAATATTGTTATGTAGAAACAAGAAAGTTGAATGAAAACAAAGGAAAAAGTTTGAAGATTTAATCATATAACCAATGTTTATTGGTATATTAAAATCTAAATGAACATATCAATTTATGTGATTTGTACTTTCATTGGTTATACAGATTTTCTTCCATTGCATATCTTCAACAAATCTGGTGGTTCGAAGTTGACGGAGAAATCGATTTCCCGTTCCCGCCCGGGACTTACAGCGTCTTTTTCAGGCTTCAACTTGGCCGACCCGCAAAACGATTTGGCCGTCGGGTTTGTAACACAGAACAAGTTCATGGTTGGGACATAAAACCGGTTCGGTTCCAACTTTGGACAGAAGATGGTCAGTATTCGACATCACAATGCATGTTAACCGAACCAGGAAACTGGAATCATTACCACGCAGGAGATTTCATTGTCGAAAAATCGAAAAGGTCGACTACGAAGATAAAATTCTCGATGACTCAAATCGATTGTACGCATACAAAAGGCGGGTTATGTCTAGATTCTGTAATTGTATACCCGAGCCGGTACAAGAACCGATTGGTACGGTTTTAGGTAACCAATTCGGGGCCGGTTTAGGGAGAGGTTAAAGCTGGGTTTTTTAAGGAGTTCTTTAGCCTTTTGTAGAATTTGGAGGGGTAAAAAAGGAAAAGCAATGTTTGTAAAGAAGAGAGGGTACCCTTTTGAGATAGGAACTAAGTAAGAATCGGCACAAACTAGTTTTTTAGTTTTAGAACCTTTGAGTTTTAGATCAAAGATGTGAACTTTTTTTTTAATTGTTAAAAAAGTTGCGAACTTTAATCTTTCATAATGTTTTTAGTCTTACTTCTTGTAGTTTTGGTGTTGTTTATAGTATATATTAGATTATATCCGCGCGCTATGCACGTAAATATTTTCATTTGAAAAATATTCAAACCACTATCCTACCAAATCGATCATGCAAATCCAAGAACCTGTTGGAATTTTTGTTCTGATTTCATGTACAAATTGAAATTATATGAAACCTTAATTCTTATTTTTAAATATTTTTGTGCAAATAAAAAATAAAAAAACGAAAAATTAGAAATTAAATCAAAATTATGTTTCTGGGTTTAGAAAAATAAAAATTATATTACAGAGAAAATTGAGAGATAAAACTTGATGAAAGATTTGTTTTTATTAATTTCAACAATACATATATATTGAACATTGAACACAGTCTGATTACATACAATTATTTAATTATACTTTTGATATTAATTTTATAAATTAAGTGGATTACCCACACTTAATTTTAATTTTAGGGATTTTGTCGTTGAATATTTTAGTGACTGTTCGTTTTTTTATTTATTTTCCGAAACCCATTGGGCTTTTTATTTTATCTTGGGCCCAGTCCATTTTTATTTATTTTTTCTTTGGCCCAGCCCAATATTATTACCCTAGGAAATCTTAGGCTTTCCTTCCCTTTTTTTTTCTTTTCTACAGAAGGCTTCAAAAGCCTCCTTCCGTTCTTCTTCACTGTTCATCTCTCTCTCTTCATTTCTTTCCCGCGCTTCTCTCCTCTCTCTGCTTCTTCTTACCGCCGTCGTGACGCCGCCTTGCCGTCGACCTGCTCCATGGTCGTCCGTCTGCCCGCCGTTTGCCTTGCCAGCTTGCCGCCGCTGGTCCTGCCGCTGCTGTCCTCGCCGGTTGCCTCGCTCGCTGCTGGTTGTCTGCGTTCGCCGGTCTGTTCAATCCGCCGGTTGCTGTAGCCGAGCGGATCTGTCCGCTGGTTTCCGTCAGCGTCGTCTGTGTCACGCCGGAGAGAGCCACGACCTTCAGAGCCCCAGATCCAAATACTAAAAGAATTTAAATAGAAATCACGTACGGACAAAGGGATGATGAAGAGGAAGAGGAGGCCAGATTAGCCGGTGAGGAGCTCGGCGATAGGAGGATTGAGGACGACGACAGTGGAGATGACAATGTTAAGGAGGAGCTGGGCGGAGAGAATACCGTAGACCTTTCGGATGAAGCCCCATCGGAGCTGATAATCGCCGTGGCTGATGCCAGGGTAAAGCGCCGCCTCCCCACCGCCCATCTCTAGGTCAACATCCTTCCCGACGGAGAATGCACCGTCGACACCGGCAGGGAGGAGGGAATGGAGGAACCGAAGGTGGACCTTGGGCGGCAGGCGAAGGGGAAGCATGCAAAGGGGAAGCAGGAGAATGTATTTTTTAAAAAAATCCTCTCGTTCAAAATTTAAATCCCATCAAACGGTTGACAATTGCACACGTCATAAAAAATATACATCTAACGTTTAAAAACATGCCATATATGCATTTTCACTATTCCTCATGCATTCTCTTTTATAAGATATAAGATATTGTCATAATTAGACTGTAGTTGGTTGATCGATCAATTGTCTTGTTGGATTAATCGATTATTAGATCTTTATTTTAATATTTGAAAATATAACTAAAACATATACTAGATAATAAAATTTAAATAAATTATTTTATTAATAATTGTCTATTTTAACAATTTTGTTCAAGATGCAATCGTAACAGTTTTCTACCATTCATTTTTTATCGTAATCATTTGCAAACGTTGCGTTTCTTAGATAAAATAAAACAAAATACCGTCAATCGTTTACAGAAACATCGCCAAATATAAATGTAGTGTTTCCATCGGTCAAACCTTTAATCATTGTTTTTTTTATTTTTTAGATCAAATTTTTTATAATTTTTTAAAAAAATTTGGAATACAAAAATAATAAATATATTATTTTTTAAACCGATCTTATACAAAATGATATCATTTTGGATAATTTTATTTTTAAATCTATATTCACGAGTTGATGATTAGGCGATGATATTTAGAACACTAATATGCATGTATCCTATATTTGTATATTAGACCGAGCAGGCGTCGCGTTCAAGTCGAGATATGTCAATAAATAGAGAAAGCAGATTCAAAGCTATGAAGAGTGGTAAACTCTAAAAGGAAAGATGGATACTGGGGAGTTGGCTGATAAAGATGGACAATAACGATTGCGTAATATCAATTTTTCGGCCTCGTCATCGACCAATTGCTCGGAAATTTGCAGCTATATGGGGGGCTTGGATGGTGAGCAAAAACTATTGATTGAAGTTGGTCAATATTCGCATGAAAGAAAGTAAAAGAACGAGAGTTCGTGCTATTGTCTTTCAATTCATCGCCCAATTCGAACTGAACGCGATGTAATCAAACTTATGGTTGACGCTGTAGAGAATATAAAGCCCATATGCGGAGTAGCAAAAGGGAAGTAACTGAAACCCTGGAGAGGTATTGAAAGGAAAACTATCTATCTTATTCCGTTTGTGCCTAATAGGGATTGGTCACTTCACTACACTTGAGGATATAGGCATTCTATTGGTGTTGCCTGTAGACTCCTTTCTGACTATTCTCTGGGATTCTATTCTGATTCTGGGTAATCACGTACTATTCCCTTAAGGGAGAAAAACAAAAACCCTAACTCCATCCCAATCAATCAAATAACCCTTGGGGCGGATTGAAACCGTGGGGAGGTATCGAAAGGAAAACTAACTGTATTTTTTTCCGTTCACTCCTCATTCTACTAACGCGGGGTAAGTGATTATTGATATCTGACTGCCGGTGTCGGTACCTATGACTGTGGAATACTTTTTTTATGTTAGTAAAAGAGGAACTCAAAGTAGAGTTTGACTTCAGCCATGATGGACAGGAGAAGCAAAGAAGAGTGAAGGCGAAGTGCACCTGAACTAGAAACATTACACCACCTAGCAATGCTTGAGGAACAAACAATATGATAACTTTACTCACATGATGGTATCTTGGTGTGGAAGAGTTGGTCCTCGATATGGAAAGGTGGACCGATTCTTTATGCCTTCTCGCCTGCCTTGAAGATGAACCGGCCACCATCACAACTCGTGGTTCACGTCTTTCGAAGAACTATCGCTCTGGCGAATTCCAAGTAAGATACGAATGAATCGTAGGGCAAACGGTTAAACATTAGATAATCGTGTAATAAGACCTTTAGGTATGTTTTTTAGATGTATCGATTTTAGACGTTTTAAAATATTTTTAAATGATTTAAACATATTTAAATTATACATAATTTTAAGAAATGAAACAAGTTTGTATAAAAAGAAAATTTCAATATTTGAGTACTAATTTATAATTTTATAGGGATTATAGTTTATTATTATTTTTTCCAGATTTTTTTCTTTTTTCGTTATTTTTTCTCAATTTTTATAAAATTATATAAATTATTATCAATTAAAAAATAATAATTTTAATATATATAATTTTATAAATTCTATATATACTAAGAGTTTGACTAATAGAACACAGCGCTTGTGTTTGCGTTTGGCGGCATTTTGTTTCATTTTATCTGAATGGTGGAATCGTTGCGTTTGCGGACCACTGCGACTAGAAGCGAATGTTAGAAAACTGTTGCGATTGCGTTTTGAATAAAATTACCAAAATAGATAATTATTAAGAAAAAAAATTTATTTAAATTTTTTTGTTTAGTGTATACTTTTTAATTATAGGTTTCAAATATTTGAAATAAATTAAAAAAATTATAAAAATATAAAAATATTTAAATATATATACATATATATATACATATATATATATATGCATATATATATTTACGATTAATATAAATCATAATAGAAATAGAGAAGTGATAAGGGAAAGACATGAGGGTATTTTGGTATTTTTATTCAAAACGTACCAAAACACATACGTAACGCAATATAATTTCAGATTTTTAAAATCTGTGCTTCGGTGCATTTTCGGGCGACTGCGACTTCACCAGTCAGGTTTAGTGTCACCCGGAATCACTAGAAAATGCAATCATCGTGTTTACTCTTGGCTGCGACTCCACCAGTCAAGGCCTAAATAGTCTGTCTAAATGATGCTAGAACGGTCTACACATTAAGAAATGGATTAAAACGGGACAACTTCAAAAATACCATTAAAATGCAAGGACATCAATTCTATCATTCTCTAAAAAAATTAGTTTTAAAAATATTCTTCTAATATTTATATTTTCAAATTGTCCCTGTGACCCGTGCGATCCAGTGCGATCTAAACAATCCAATGCGACCCAAACGACCTAGTGCGACTCAAACGACCCATATGACCTATGAGACCCTCGAAAATCGTTCGAAATCGCTGGAAATTGCTCGAAATTTGTTGGAAATCGCTAAAAATCGTTCGAAAATTGTTGGAAATCGCTTGAACCCGCTGGAAATCGTTCGAAAATGGCTGGAAATTGCTCTCAACTTCGAAATCGAATCTCGCTCTTTTATCTTAATTTTGAAATAGGTTTTGTTTCACTAACAAAAATGTCAAACTGTATGTGTTTTCACTAACAAAATATAAACACACATATATCTTCTCTATTTTTTTTTTCATTAGGTTTACGAGGATATGAGTGAAGTAGTGAAACACTATACACTTGATATTCTCTCGATTAAAGTCTAACTAGCGCCTATAAAATATAATTAATAGCATAATGATTATATTGTAAGTATACATTACAAGTTTTACAAGGGCATAATAACAAAATACTGTTCTATTAAGATGCTTCAAAATTGACCGTTAGATGAGATATAGTTTTATATATCAAATCAGAATTCAAATGAAACTTATCACCTGATGAAAAAATACTCACTTCTCCATTTACTTCAATCCAACTAAGTCCAGGATCCTTCTTCATCTTTGAGAGTACAACATATTCAGAACCATGTTTATGTTCTAAATTTAGCATCTTTTTTTCTGTATTTTTTGCTATTTTTAGCAAAGCTCCATAGATGACTTGATCTGGTTTCATTGGCATTTGCTTTACAAATTCAACAGCTTCATCCAAAAAACCTGCACGACCAAGAAGATCCACCACACAACAATAATGTTCCAATGATGGATTTACTCTATAAAGTCTTTCCATTGAGTAAAAAAGACTTAACCCTTCTTGAATAAGACCAGAATGAACAAAACCAGACAAAACAGCAACTAATGTTACTGAATTAGGTCGATATTTTCGTTCTAACATCTCGTTAAAGAGCGAAATCGCTTGATTTTGATACCCATGTTGTGAATACCCGTTGATCATAGCCGTATACGTAGCTACATTGTGGTAATTAATGGCGTTAAATGACTTTATAGCGTCGGATATACTCCCACATTTGGAATACATATCTATCAATGACGTACCCACGTAGATATTCGATTCCAACGATGTTTTAGCTATGTGGGCGTGAATCATCCGTCCTAATTGAAGAGAACTGAGGCATGAACAAGCATGTAATAACACAGAGAACGTTGATCTCGTTCGTTCTATAGAACGATTATTCATTTCCATAAAAACTCGTAAAGATTCCTCGTACATCTTGTTCTGCGTAAAACCAGAGATTACTGAATTCCAAGTATCCGGATTTCTTTCTTCCATTATTTCTCGAAAAAGCTTTACCGCCTTTTCGATTTCACCGTTCCTAAAGTAAGCAGAGATCATAGTGTTCGACGATATTATCGATTTGCAAGGCATTTTCTCAAAAACCCTAATCGAATCCTCTATACGGCCTTCTAAAGCATACCCTTTTATCATCAAGTTGAAAGATAAAGTATTTACCTCGTCAAGCTCGTTGAAAACCTTCTCTGCATCGTCAAATCGTTCCTTCGTAATGAGATTATTGAGAAATGCATTAGATGTATTCATGGATGGTTTATCCATTACTCGATAAACAGATTTCGCGTCGTTAATGGCTTCACATTTACAGTAAAACTCTATCAATGCAGCGGCAATCAAATCATCAGATTCAAACCCGGATTTTAACAAAATGGTATGAACAATTCTCCCTTTCTGTAAATCTCCAATCATGGCGCAAGCACGAATGACAGAATCAAAACTGAATTCATTCGGAGTTACTTCTTCAGATTCTCTCATCATTATGAACAAATCCAAAGCCTTTCGACATTCATATTCGATCTTTGCGTACCCTGAAATCATACAAGTCCAAGCAATAACATCCCTTTTAGGCATACTCCAAAACAATTTCAATGCTTCATCCATCAAATTACACTTTACGTATCCAACAAGCATCACATTCCATAATAACTTGTTCTTCTGATGCAACTCATTGAAAACCCTTGAAGCATCAATAATTCTGAAGCATTTGGCATAGAAATTAAGAAGAGCAGTACCCACAAAATCAAAACTTTCTGAGCCTGATTTCATGGTGAGACCATGAATTTGTTGGCCATGATCAAATGATTGTGAATTCGCACACGCGCTAAGAGCACAAGAGAAAGTTGTATCGGTGAATCTAATGCCATCAAAATGCATATTACGAATTAAATCCAAAGCTTCTCTGTATTTTCCCCACTTAGAATATCCAGAAAGAATCGTATTCCAAGTAACAACAGTTCTGTGAGACATTTCGTCGAACAGATTCCGTGCAATATCTAAACGGCCGAGTTTTACGTACTCCCAAATGCCCATGTTGGTGGCAACAACGTCGGTACGATTGCCTCTCCGGATTTCTTCGCCGGTGAAGTATTTGCTTTGATGCCATTTTCCTGAGAAAATTTTCCCAGGAAAATTTGGAACTGATATGCAGCGTTTCATACATAAAGGAAAGAGAAAGAGAAGAAGACCAAACACCAAGAATTCATTTGTTATTTTTTGTTAGTCTGTTGATGTTTCATCAAAGACTTTTCGAACCAAAAGATCATACGGTCCGGTTTTATCCTGACCGGTTCCTAATCAATTTAATCAAACCGGTTTCATATAGAAAAATGGGTTTCATAGTTTATCTCGCATTGATTTCTCCGAGGAAATTTAAAAAATCAGTTCTTGCAAAGGGAGCTTGAAGCCACCTCAGCAACATTTTTTTTATTTTAATTTAATTTTTTTACTTTTATTTGCCTATTATTTTTCTTTTAGATTTCCTTTAATGCATTTATATCTTCCGTTAAATCCCCAAATCCCCACTTCTTCATGCATTTATCTCTTCGGTTTCTTCCCTTTTTCCACTTTTCCACGTATTTATCTCTTTTGTTCCATCCTCACATCTCCATTTTGTTGTGTTAATGGATTCTGCTATAGGTTTCCTTGCAGAGGACAAAGCCATTATCTGGCAACCCAGAAATCAAACCAATACATCGTGCAACCGGGAGCAGATGACAAGCCATAAGTCAAACAACAACCAATTGATGATGACCCAAATAGCGAGCGACCGACAATCGAAGGCAACACAACATACGACAATAACACAGAAATTGTTGGCAAACCTCATGATCGAGTGCTAGATTTTTCGATCGCATTTCAGAATTCAAGGTCACAACCGGGATCAGGTAATAGCTTCGAAATCAGAAGCTCATCAGGTGAAAACGGAAGAAGGAAAAGAGGTTCCAACCTCTCTACCCTCGCCGGTAGAGTTCCCGAGGTGCCTATCCAACTTCGACCGCTAGATTATGTAGTATATTCATGAGTTCTCAGACCAATCTTTGCCCAGATTCTGATTTTGTGTTTAGGGCTTTTGGTTTTCTTTGACCAAAATCATGGATTGTGAATTGAAAATTACAGTTTTTAGATACCTTTGTGTGAACCCAAATCATCCTACAGGCGTTTCGGTTCCCTCAGATAAAGATGATGCATTCAAGTACTTCTTTAGGGTTTCAGAGACGACGTTTAGTTACATTTGCTCCTTGGTGAGGGAGGATCTTATCTCTAGACCGTCTTTGGATCTCATAAACATCGAAGGAAGGCTTCTTAGTGTTGAAAAACAAGTAGCTATTGCTATAAGAAGGTTATATTCTAAGGAGTCTTTGGTCTCAGTTGGAACAGCCTTCGGTGTTGGCCAATCCACAGTTTCTCAGGTTGTGAAAATACATCTTGGATTCTATTTGTTGAAATTGCAAGTTTATTCAATGTATTATGTTGTAGGTTACATGGAGATTCATTGAGGCACTTGAAGAACGTGCCAAACATCATCTTAGATGGCCAGATTCAAATAGAACTGAAGAGACCAAGTTGAAGTTTGAGGAAATATACGGTCTCCCTAATTGTTGCGGCGCCAGTGATTCCATGCACATTATCATGACTCTGCCAGTCGTGCAAGCTTCGGATGACTGGTGTGACCGGAAGAGGAACTACATCATGTTTTTGCAAGGAGTCTTTGACCATGAAATGAGATTCCTTAACATGGTAACTGGTTGGCCAGACGGCATGAGCATTGCCCGGCTGCTAAAGTTTTCGAGTTTTTTTAAACTCTGTGAGACACGCAAAATTCTGAACGAAAACATGAAAACTCTATCTGTAGGCCCGAAAGTGAGAGAATAGGTGGTTGGGGGCTTCAGTGAGACGAGAACAACATGCTTAGGGATCCCAATGATTTACGGTATCGATGTTGTTCATGGTCATAACAATGAATTCGTTTCAATTCGGCGACATATTGTCCTGGTTCATCTGTGTTTTCTTATGATCTCTGTATTATGGCTTACTATCTGTAAGGACCCTATGCTTCTCAAGAGGATTGGAGAAGCAACTGCCCTTGAAGTTAAAGCAACAGGAATCCCATATGCCTTTGTCCCATGTATTGCGGTGGGTAAAAAATCCTCTAATCCCATATGCCTTTGTCCCATGTATTGCGGTGGGTAAAATAAATCCTCTAAGTTGTAATCCATTGAACATCCTAACAAGAAACGAGTTTCTTACGGTTTCTGCAATGGGATCTTTACAGTTTTGTAGGGATCCAATATGGGGCCGATTCTATGAGAGTTACAGTGAGGATCGTCGAATTGTTCAACAAATGACTGAAATCATCCCTGGTTTGCAAGGCGACTTTACTGGCAAACTAAAAGTTGTTCCCTTTGTAGCTGGAAAGTAAGTATCTTTTTCCTGAAAAAAGACTATCTACAATAGATTTTCATGAATCACCATGCAAATGGAAATAACTAGATGAATCTATCAAATTAAACTTGAAAAAAATCTTTTGAAAGACCAATTTCGAATCCCAAAATGTTAGATGAATGATCTACTTTGTGTTCTTTTCGATGGTCTATTCTCTTCTGTGCACTTAGGATTCAGCTTGATTTGATATATTGGTTTCAGTTGTTTCTTTTTAGTGAATCGAATGATGTCAATGCTCATTTATATGTGTTTTTAATTTTATTCTCAGCCATTCTTCCAAGCATCTGTTGTGAAGAGAATTTTGAGGGTTAAAATCACCATGGACTGTTTGAGAATCCCTTGGTTGATCTTAGCCTAGCCAACCAACTCGGTAGCAAGGTCGGTAAAATCACAAGATTAAGTTATTATACTAAAATTAGGCAAGTCATTAACTAGATAACACGTTCATATGGACAGGAACACAGAGAATTAGCTCGCGAAACCGTTAGGAAATCTCTGGTGCTCCTGAAGAATGGCAACAAAAACATACGATATATAGTTTCAGCAAGAAGTTTGTGTGAAAAACAAAAGAGTTTATCTTGTCTAGGGTTTAGTTTATCGCGATACCGTTGCGAAACAAGTCATTTACTCTTTAAATTGTTGTAATATGCCTTGAATCATATGATTTGTTTTCAAGAATCAATAGGCGCGCTCTCTCTCTCTCTCTATATATATCAATCAATCAATTATTGACACATGTCGTTTTCTCATCAAGGTTTAGGTCCTTTGTACATTTAAAAAATAGATACCAAAATTTCATGTGTTAAATAAATGGCCACCACAACGATCAAATAGTCTTTAATTCTTTGATTAGATTATGCAAACATCTTCATCTATTTGGATATGAGTTGTCGGTATTCCTCAAGTTTACACGTGTTATCAACCTTCCTCATTGAATTTCTCTCTCTTATATCCTATTTTATTGTTAATGATTTGTCAAATCTCATGATCTTTCTATAATTCTGTTATGATGGATTTGACCCCGTGATGGATTTGATCTAGCGATTGATCTACCATTCCATTTTACGATGTATATATATATAGAACCATATTATATATAAATTTGTTTAAATTTATTAATTTGATTTTATGGATTATATATGATATTTTTTGTATTCTATTTTTAATAATTATCTATTATATACAATATAATATTCAAATTACATTTTTTATAATGATAAAATTTTAATCTTAGTAAAAAACTAATATAAAAACCCGCGCATCGCGCGGGATATTACCTAGTGGGCTTATAATAAAACTTCAAAAATATACTTAAAATGTTATTAGGTTTTGAATCTTACCTCCTAAAAAGAAATAACTTCAATTTTACCCTTATAATATTGATATTTCCAAATTGACCTTGTGATATATACGATCTAAGTCGATGCGATCCAAAGGATCCATGCAACATTTGTTATCCATACAATCTTTACGTCTCATACGATACTTGCGACTCATTCAACTTACGAGATCCTCGAAAATCGTTCGAAATTACCGGAAATCATTTGAAAATGATCGAAAATCGCTTGAAATTGGTCTCAACTTCAAAATCATCTCTCGCTCATTCATCTTTACTTTAAAATAGGTTTTGTTTCGAAAATAAAATCCAATCTTATCTGTTTTCACTGACAAAATAAAAGACACTTTTCTCCAATTTTTTTTCTATTTAATAATTATTTTAACGAGGATAGACATGAAGTTCTGAAGTCTTACGAGGATATCCTTGATGTTCTCCCGACTTAGAACTTATCTTTTTATCGAATCTAACTAAAAAAATATTCTGGCATAGTAAGACGAAGTTCAAAGCAGATTATATTATTTAAACAATAGTTTAGGCAATATAACAAAATTTACTTAACAAATTTAATAATTGAATACAAACATGTCATAAATCCATGAAAAATATAACATATCAATTTAAAAATAAACTCTAAAAAATTTTGTGATATCGCTTAAATTAATTAGAGGTGGGCAATCCGGATTTTGGGGCGGGTTTTTCGGGTTCGGGTTCCTCAGATTCGGGTTCCTCGGGTTATAAAAATTGAACCCGAATTGAACCCATTTGGTTTTCGGTCTGGGTTCCTCGGGTTTCGGTCCGAGTTGTGGTTGTTCGGATTTGAAACATTGAACCAAAAAAACCCGAATTGTATTTAGGTTATTTGGATATTTCGGGTAATTCTAGTTCTTCGGGTTTTATAAAAATGTTAATCTATAAATAATAATAGAGAAATACCAAAAAGAAAACGTTGCATTTTTACTCATTACGGGCAAAACTGATTGCGTATATCTGAAAAAAAAGAGGAACAATACAAACAGCTCTTGTAGTTACTAGTAACGTGACTGAGTTACAAGACAAAGAATGGAAGTATACAATGTGACTTCTTGATGATATCAGAATCTCTTTAGAGAGAACTGTCTCTCTGTACTAGTTTGTCGGATTTTTTCAGAATGGAAATCTTCGATATCGTAGCTTCCTGATGGAGTGAAGATATATTGAAACAGAGACGACCCTGTGGAAAAAACATATTTATCAGTAAGCTATGAACAACTGCTGAACTCTCGGGGGAGACACTTAAGTCACATGAAAAGCGAAGAGAAGTGCAAGACGTTTACAATAAGCCGAGAAAGAAGGCTAGAGAAGATGAAACTTGAAGAGGAAAACAGACACAACTGATGTGAGAAACATACACAACAGTCGGGAGGAGGAGGCGACAGACGGGAGGAGGAGGGGCGATGGACGGGAGAAATTTTTTAGGGAAAATTTTTAGGAGGCACCGATGTGTGTGTGAGTGAGAGAGAGAGATGATGTACGTTAGGTTTAGGGTTTTTTTAATTTTTTTCGGGTTGTTTAGGTTCCTCGGGTTATCCCGAACCCGAACCGACCGAATACAAATGAATTTTTGATATTGAACCCATATGGATTTTCTATATAACCCATATATCTCATGGGTTGGATTATACGATCCGGATCGATCCGAATAACCCGAAATGCCCAGTCTTAGTTTTAATCACATAGTATTCTATAATATAAGTAGAGTTCGAACATTACCAATTACAAATGATATTTAAAAATTCGAAACTTACGGTAGAAAAATTATTAAGAAGATCAAATATTTTGAGTGAGTACATAAGGTATATACCATTTATAAGGCTTAATCAAAGGAAGGAGAAGAGTCTCAAGAGAGAATATTATATATGAGGCGAAATGTTAGCTTTATTGATTACAATGATTATAATAAATTGTACCATTTTACATGTATATATATGACAGTATTAGTATAATCTGAAATTAATCAACTAATATAAATAACTAATTAAAAAATAAAAAAAGCGTCTAGCAAAATGTTAATTTAATACTTTCGTTTAAGACGAACAATATATATTATATGCTTCTATCATTGATACTATCATTTCAATGATATTAGATGGTTTAATTGAAATGATAACAACAACTTTTATCATAATATCACTAATTGATTATTAGTTTGGACATGTAAAATTTTCAAAAATCTATTTTTTATTTTCTTCCGAAACGAACTATATTATAATTGATTATGTTATAATTGATTTTGATGTGCTTCGATATCTCATAATATAACGGATTGTTTGTAATATGAAGAGTTACAGGGTTATCACCAAACAACAAAACATAAGAAAATATAATACAATATATAAATACCATACCTATTATAATACTATACCTATTATTATCCATTTTCCCATAAATTAAGTGCGTTTATCTATATATATATATATCTACATGTAAGTAAATGTATATTATAATGTGTATGTATACATGTGTTTGAGTGTTTATATAGATGTATAAGTGCATATATCAACGCATATGTATATATTTGTTTATGATGCATGTTTATATACTCGTTTCCATATATATATATATAAACGATTTTTAGTATTTTAATTAATATTAAATTTTAAATATTTAAAATCTTTATTGGTTTTACCTAAAAAAAACATTTAGTTTTAATTGATTTTCTTTAAAATTTCAATTTTTTTTTCAATTTTTTACCGTCTTTTAAAATTATTTAATATTTTAAATTAAATCAGACGACCGTAAATAATTGAGAAATATCGATATGAAAATAAAACGATAAAAAACTCAACAAAAAAAAAACCATATAAATGATGCAACGTTAGATACACGCATGCATAAACCATCTAACAATCACAAAATAGTGCGCATGCTAAAACGAGAAAATTGACCTAGGTTGTCTTTTACAAATATTGAAATATATTATAAAAAAAGGAAAAAAATATTTTTTAAAATATGTTAAAGGAATATATAAATTATTAATTTTTTCTATTTTGTTTGGTTGCCATAAATGTTTTCTTTGGTGAGGAACATGCATCATATAACCAAAATTCCTTTTATTTTAAATTCCTTTATATGAATAATAATTAGTCTCACTTTCCAAGTTATCTACACTCCTTGGTATCCATATATCTTTGACCACTTAAATGCCAAATTTAGAATTTAATCATCTAATCAGGAAGTTATCATGGATTTTACTACATAACATTTAGATTACTTCAAAACAAAATTGACATATTGAAATGAATTAAGATTCCTATATAAACCCATACAAAGAATACTAAACAAATGGAGAGATTAAGAATGTGATGATGATGATGGCGATGATTGTGATGATAAAAATAGTGATATTTAGAGATAGAAGTAATGTCATTCATGATTTGTTATGAACAATATCTTTTGATTTGTGCAACAAAAGAGTTGTTTTCAACCTTCAAATGCCTTTTCGAGTGCATCTCTGTTTGGAAAGGTAACCAAATATTGAGTAAATTGTGAAATATACTTTTAGAAATAGAAAAAGATCCTTGGAGAGTTGCTTGACTGTGTGGGGGGATTGCTAACACTGGTAGAGGGTGTGTTTTTTGAATTTAGGTTTTTGTATTCATAGTCTAACTCATGGTGAGTTATCTGCGGAAATCTTTAGTGCATTGTAAAGAAAAATAAGTGTATTTGGAGATTGATACATGAATAAAAAACAATAATTCGGTTAAACAAAATTTTTTGTTTTTATTTCCGCTATATGTATTATCTTTAATATTTTTACATGCCTTTTTATTTTCATATAATCACATAAGTAGGACGTGGTATAGTATGCATTTACTTAACAAACCCATTTGTTGAAATCACTTGATTTCCTACTCACACAAGTGGTAATTTATATTATTACAAATATTGTTAGTCCTACTATTTTCTCAAAACTCTCCTACAACTAAAATTTTTGGATTAGTCAAGAAATAAATTACAATCTATTTTTTCTTTTTTTTTTCCAAATTTTGACATGAAATGAAGCTCATTATTTGGGTAAATATTTTTGACAATTCAATAATACGTAAATTCATATTATTAGCACGTTTATGTTAATTTCATTACCATTGTTTACGTGTGATTTCAACCGATACATCTCCATCGAATTTACGAGAAGGTACATAAATATTTTTCTCTTATACTTGTATGCCTCAAAATATTTTCCCTTTTATGACAAGGGATATATCAAGAAAGACAAAATCAATGACCATACAACATTTATGATGTGGTAAAATAAATTTAGTTTTAATAATAACAAATAAAATGCTATATTATACAGATGAAACCTTTTTTTATCTTTGTTTCATGTACATTTATTTTTTGATTTTATTCATTTCTAAAATATAATACAACAAATCTAAACTATATCACTGATCCCATTTCTCCAATTCAATGTTTCTTAAATCTTTTTTTTTTAATTTCATGTCAGTATTGAGATATATTATAAAAATGGAAATATAATTTATTATTATTTAAATGTTAAAAATGTATAGATTCTTAAATTTTTGTATTATTGCCGTAAATGTTTCTTTGGTGAGAAACATGCATCATATAAAAGAAATTCCTTTAATATAAAACTAGGATGGTACCCGCGCGTTGCGCGGGATACAAATTGTTTTGTAAGTTTATTGGAAAAATGTTATAAAAGTTTATAAGATATAAATTTAGGACAACATAATAAAATTATATATTAAATAAATGGCATTTGAATGATTAAGTAAAAGAAATGGAAAAAAATATAAAAGTATATTAATTGAAATGCATTACGAAGGATATGTAGCAAATGTATTGTTTACCTTGATGATGTATATGATCCAATTGTTGATATAAATGTCCGAGAATATTGATGTCAATGTAACGTCGACCTTTAAAATTTAGAAAATATTAGCAAATTAATTAAGCATATATGATAAGAGCATAAAATATAATAACTACTTACATATTTCAAATGTTATCGGGCGTATGTGGTAGGTCATTAAATATTTCCTTGTAAACAATGTTTGTTATGGATGAATCTCTTGTGCCTTCTCCATTTAGATCCAAAATTTTAAGTCCGTTGGATGAAGTTACTCGTGAAAACGCCACATACAATTGTCCATGGCTGAATACTGGTTTGGGAAGATATAAACCAACCTGTTTCAAACTTTGCCCTTGACTTTTATTAATCGTCATTGCATAACATAATCGAACTGGAAATTGTCTCCTACGAAGTGTAAACGGAAGACCAGATTCATTTGGAGATAGGGTAATCCGTGGAATGAGAACCTTGTTACCGACATGGGTGCCTGTGATAATCTCTGCTTCCAAGACTCTTGATGCTAGTTGAGTGACAACCAAACGTGTGCCATTACAAAGACCTTCTTTTTTAGTGATATTTCTTAGCATCATTATCGGGGCACCAACCTTCAAAGAAATGACATGTTTGGGAAAACCGGGAAAATCAAGAGAGTTGAGGTACTCGATCGGATAGAAGGAATGCCAATCTGTAGTTGGTGAACTATCAATTCCGATGAGATCAGAACTTAAGTATTCTATGGCATTACCAGGGAGTTGTGCAAGAAGAAAGTCATTAAGTTCATCAACGTGCTCATTCCTTGGAGTCAGAATTGCCCTCTCTGTCAAATATACACGATCCTTAAAAAAATCAATAAACTGTGGATATGTCGCATCTGTAAGTGTTTGCAAGGGGTTTCTGGTGGTGGAAAGCATTAAGTTGTCGTTGATGAGGATTTTATGTCCATCACTATACTCAGCAGATCCAACAATATTTTGTATGGCCGTTCCGTTACCAACAGCTAGTAACCATTTTGAAAAATTAGTTTCATCTGGCTGTAGGCGCATGTTATGTGTTAATGTAAATACATGACATGACTGCCAAAGATGTGAACGACTAATGGATGCTTGCACAGTATCGGTGCGACCACCTCGAGTTACGGGTAAGATTTGACGGAAGTCACCACCTAAAAGAACAGTTTTACCACCAAAGGGCTTTTCACATGCATCCTCATTAGTCATAGCCATAATATCTTTTAGCGATCGATCCAAAGCTTCAAATGTGTGACGATGAGCCATTGGTGCTTCATCCCATATAATCAAATCTGTTTTTTTTAATAGATCAGCTAACATGGTTCCTTGTTTTATGTCACACGTGGACCCTTCATGGACATTTATAGGAATTTTAAAGCGGGAATGTGCAGTCCTACCTCCTGGAAGAAGTAAAGCTGCTATACCCGATGATGCAACTGGGAGTACAACTCGTCCTTCAGAGCGAATCTTAGAAATAATTGTTCTATATAGATATGTTTTTCCCGTGCCTCCTGGTCCATAAACAAAAAAAAGCTTCCCTTCTTGTAACTCCACTGATTTCATAACAGAAGCATAAATCAATCGTTGTTCATTAGTAATGGATCCAAATAATTTTTTATGCTCTTCCTTTTCTGATTCCTGATTGAACTGCATTTCTTGCCTTAAAAGGGTATTTGCGATGTCATCAAGAATACTTTGATCAGGTGTAGGCATTGTTGGATAATCAGACAATGACTTATCATTTTTCCTCAAAAGTTTCTCAAGCTCTATAAGAGTGTATTGTTGAATTTGATTATCCGACAATTGAAGATTGTTGAACCTAAACTCTTTTTTTTTTTCATAGGAAGTATGTCATCAGCAAGAAATTTCCAACAACCTTGCCAAATTTCAGCTGGCTTACTGACTTCACAATATAGCAATAGAGTAACAAATAGACGTCGTAGCTGTGTTGGCATTGCCCATTTAGCTGCCTCATTCATCGCCTGTCGCCACTCGTTGTCTCCATCCAACAAACCCCTAGCAATACATGCCTCTTTATAGCTATTATACCTAATATCATCAACCGTCTTTAAGTCTTCATAACTGGTCGGTCCTTTTACAATGTTCAGCAACATCCTCAGATAGTATAATTCCCCAGATGCTGGATGGATGTTGACAATTCTACCAAGTGAGAAACCTTTTTTCCTGCGAGACCAAAACTTATCCGAGGTATGCCAGACAAACATGGTTGGGAATTTAACGTAAGTCAATCTCCTAGCATCCTCTGATATTCTATTCATCTTCATCCATTCTGTAAACATGGTTGCTTGAACTTTTGGTCGTGCAATTACGCTATCTAGATCTGTTGAGTCCTCAAATGTCAAGTTCTGTTCATTCTCCAAATGCAATGATAATCTCATAACCGAGGGCTTTTGGTAATGTATATGGAAGGCAAAAATGCGCCAAACTGCTTCGCACGAAGACAAATATCTACACTCGAGGTAATTTGTTATTTCGTTTATATGTTTGGTTGGGACCTTCTCCATGCTTGAAGTGATGTCAACATTAGTCCCTCGCTCAATCAGTAAAGAGGCTTTATCAACACCTTTTGTGATGTATTTGAAAAGATATTTGATTGCGTTTGACCTGCTGCACCATTCAACGTTGATATGAGCCCGATATTTCTTCAAAATTTGTAGGTTATGGGGAACAACGAACCGGTTGTCCAATCTGATATCACCCTTCATTGCAAAGTTTAAGTCATCTCTACGTCGTTTTTATAGTACGTAACCAGAAGTATCCACAATCGTTGAATCGTTGAATGTCCTAGGATACTTCTTCGTACAAATACCATTTTCCATACAGGGCGAACGTGGTCTGTCTAAGCCACATGGACCATGCATCATATGCTGTGAAACCAAATTGTATCCCTCAAGGTCGACAACTTTATCAGGCAACTCTGCTTGAATTAACTTATCGATGTCTGATGCTGAAGGATTCTTGAACTGGGGTTGTAGCCATATTAGAATATGAGCATGGGGTAAACCACGTTTTTGGAACTCAATAGTGTAAATAACTGTGGAAAAAAATTACAAATATGAGTTAGTCGATTGATTCTGTAATAATATTGCAAATCGAATTATTAGTAAGGGAACAAATTCCAAACCTGAAATAGGTTTGGGGAAGAAAACACCAGCATTGATATCTTCCAAGAGAGCATCTAATTTCATCTTGAACACTCGACATTCTATGTCAGGTCGATCACTTGGTATTCCTCCACCACACATCTCGAGATGATTCATAATCTCTTTCCACTTTGGATTTGCAGTCATTGTCACAAAAAGGTCTGGGTTACCATACCATCTACATATAGCCATAGCATCGTGGTAATTTTCAACCATGTATCTTGGTCCTCCTGTAAATGAAGGGGGTAATATAATTCGCTTCCCTATAACTTTTCCACATTTATCACCCTTTCCAACAGCATCAAAAATATTATTGTATAGATCTGATCTAAGCTTCTTTTGATTGTTTCTAGCCCAACGGATTCGTTCTTGCTCAATGGCAGTGTATGCATCGACAACATATTGTTGCAAGAGCCGACATCCTTTGATGAGAGTTTTGCCTTCAGACAGACGTGTTTGGAGTTGATAAGCATAAAATTCTCGCATTGTCACAAATGAGCGTTTAGTCTTATTTCGAGAATCACAATATGGAATCTCTTCGTGGAACCCGGTCTGACCATAAGGAAACAACAAAGGATATTGCAAGCTCATATATAGCGGATGGAGGTCACTGATTCGCTGAAGTTGGCCTGATGGATTCAACTGTAAAACGACATCTCTTTCTCCTATTGTGGTTGAAAGATCTCCAACAATCAACCCGGCAACTTCGTCCCCTGTAGGCAACTCATATTGTTTACCCTTTTTACGTGGCTCTATCAACCGCAATGAGAAGTTAGCGTACTCTCCCGATTCATACCGATCACGTGCTTTCCGAAAAATCTTTGCTAGGTGGTTATTATTATCAACCATTTCTATCAGAGCAGCAACAATTTTTTCATCAAGTTCACCAGCACCGGTAGTACGACTTAGTGTACTTATACGGTTTTTAACCTCATTTGCAGTATCATATATGTAGAGTTGGGCAAACTTTGGCGTGTCTCCTTGAATTGGTATAAGGGATCCTATCTGGTGGTGATTTTGGCCATGGATTCTAAAGGTGAAAGGACCACTGCCCGATGTAACAGAGTAGTCTATCTTAGCACCAATTGATGTGAATGCTAAAATTGAATTGTAAGCTCTAATGTTTGTGCGAAATGAAAGTGAATTCTTGTAGAGTTCATCTAGCAATGATGGAGGATCGGGGACCCTAGGCAAACGGATGCGACCTTGCATGCAACATAAACTAAATAGCAGATTATCCTTATTCGAATCCCCTCTAACACATTCGGAACGCCATACTAATGCATCACAGTGTTTGCAACAAAGGATATCCTCATCAAAATGAAGGTCATTGTGGGTAGAACCTAATGACACAAACGAAAATAACTTTATTTTTTTAGAAAGTAGTATATAAATGTATGATTATAAGTGAACTGTTTTTAAGATTTTGGAAAAACCTCTTTGTCGTTTTGTCGAACCTTTAATAGATGGTCTTGCCGTTACAACTGCAATGGATTGGTAACATTAAAGTTTTACATGAAAGTATTTTGTTTTTTCATAATTATAATCATATTTATATAAATTGTAAAAAAGTATCATGATCACTATACCTTTTATTCGTTGGATTGCCCTTTTTTTCAGCAGCACGGTTTTTCTTAATCTACGTGCATACTTGCAGTTTTCTAATATAACACATTAAAGAAATGAACAAAATTTTATCCCTAAATTCGACATGGGAAAAGTGTTACATATAAAAAAATAAGTGAAATTGAAACCTTTGCTCTTCAAAGCATGTTCGACGTCTGATTGTATAATTTTCACATGTGACGCATATTTGTGGGAAAACCAAGGTCTGCTATCCGCTGCCATTAGAAAAAACGAATATCATACAATCACGCATATTAAAAAGGGATGAAGATTATTGAAATGGATATATTGATTGACCGTTACATATAGGATTTGAACTTTCCCCAAATTCTACTTCTTTTTCACGTTTTTTAGCCTTAGACTTTCTCATAACACCGTTTTCCCTTATTAATTTGTGAATTAAAATAACCTGCAATTTTAAAAAATGTTACACTTATATTTAAAAAATATTCTGTAATCACGATTTTGTAAAGATAATTCAATTTAAAATACCATATTTATTTATTATTGATATAATCTATGACGAATTATTGATAAAAACATTATAAACTTTTTCTAAATTGCTTTAATATACATATATATATATATCAATTACTTTATCATATTTGTACAGGAAGTATAATGTTACTTTTATTTCGATATATAAAGTATCAAAAGAATGTGCAAATTCCCGTCAATGTATGTACGTACAATAACTCACCACGTGAAATAAAAAAATTAATTAACTACCACGTCATTATATTATAAATTTAAATTTTAAGGATATATTGAAAGAAAATTAAAGACGCAAGGGTTTTTGTGTGTTCATAATTTTTGTATTACAATAGAAGTAACACTGCTAATGGAGGTACAAATATGGCACAATTTGTTTTCCTAATTTATTTGACTTTATTAACAAATTTCTGTAAAAAAAGCGTTTTGTCTAAATACATTGAACTCTAATTACAATAATACCAACAAATCTAGGGGTATTCAATTGGCATGTAAATTATTTTGTAAATTAGAATATAATTTAAAATTCAAAATTCATGTAGGATGCAGACATTGTATTTTCGGTCAAAATAAATTGCAAAAAAATAATTAATCAATATAGCAATTGGGCCATGTAAACTTTATAGACGGCCCAAAACAAATAAACACAAAATTAAAACGTGAGAGGGAGAAGGGAATCAGGCAGAAGGTACTCGAACCTCCCTGAAGACCTATACTCACCGATTCCAAACCCTAGCCTCACCACCAACCTCCTCTACCAGTGAACGAACGGCGAGAATCCGATGACCGGCGGGGAATTATAGCACGGATAGCGTGGGGACAACAACGCCGGCGGCGAGGGAACTTAAAGGTACGGTTCATGTCGATTTATGTCCAATTTCGCTGAGTCTTGCATTAGATCGTATCGGCTAAATTGGCAGAAGGTACCCAAATAGTTGTTTGCGATTCTTTGGGGTTTTCTGAGTGTATCGGCTAGGTGAAACTGTAGCGATGGGGTACGGTATGGTAAAATTTGTGGGGTTCTAGTTGCGATATGAGGGGTTTTTTGGGTGGTATCGGGTTTTACGGGGGTTGAGTCTTCAAGAACGTGTGATAAGCGAAACTTGAGAGACGATGCCGTTAGCAATTAGGGTTAAATGCTGCATTTCTCCTAGACGACCGGATGGAAAGATTGGGGGAGCTGCGGTGGAAATAGGGTTTTCTGGACGTGATTTGTGTTTAGGGTACTGGTTTATAAAGTTTTTTTGGGGTAAACTTTACAGAAACTTTCCTTTTTATTCGAAACACATGTTGCTAAGATTTTCTATTTATTAGTTCCTTCATAATCAGGCAAGTTAAAAACACTAATATAATTATTTCTGTTTTCGTGCGAGGTTGATAAACGGACATACCAGCACATCTAAAACCATAAGGTGGAAAAGGCAGAAATAGGTAAACCACAGAAAACAGGTAAATCGTAGAAATTGGTAGACATAACAATCTGTTCTGAAAATTTGCAAATTTTAAATTGGAAAAACATAAGTAAACAAACGGACAAAGTCTTAAACCAAGTCTTAACTAAACTATTTCTAAAGATGCAAGTAAACTAAGCTAGGCGAATTCTCTTGGCTTTAACATCTTTCTCAACTTCTGAAGTAGTGTCCAAATCATCACTCGTTCCATGCAGGTTGCTATCAATCGAAATAGGAACCTGCATTTTAAACAACATAATAAGTAAAACTTAGAGTATGCAGTACATTAAGAATGGTAATGAATGGTTGTTGAATTAAATTACTTGAGCAGCCGCATCTGCATCTATGTGGATGTTAGGTTTATCGGTAATAATTCGGGAAACCGTGAACGATTGATGATTGGGTGTGAAATTGTAGGACGTCACTCTAACATGGAACTCAAAACTCCTTCCAATAACGTCCTTTAGACATTTTGGGACAACTAAAACACCTTGTTCATCCTGGATAATAATAAAACATCATATAAGAATATATGAAAAAGTTAACAGTTTAACTGTTTGATTTAGCTAATTATACCTTAACTTCAATGAGCTCAGAAGCTTTTGTGTTCGTTAGTTTTGTTATTGAACGGTCAAATGCAACAAAGTGTGCGATATCTCCACCATCATCAACTATGAGATCAACTCGAAACCTTAATAAAAAAAGTTGGACAGTAAAATTAAGGTGTAAAAAAAGACCAATAAGGAATTTGTCTAAGCATAGTTGTGAGTAACCAATCTTAGGGCACAAAATACCTAGTAACACCGATAGTGTTCTTGTCTTGGCAGTAGTGGCAAAACAAAGAAGTCTCTGTTTTTGTTAGTTTACGTGCACACTTGGCACATCCAATGTAGCTCCAACCATTGCTTGTTAGCACATCAACTACCCGTGCATGAAGTGAAAATTCTGCTTCCTATATTATAAATTATCGATGAAAACCTCATCAAACAATTTCATTTTACAATCTCGAGAAACAATTTGTAATGAAATTACCTTGTGATCAGATTTTGTTACATATTCATGCAACTCTCTAAGCGAGACGGTTTCAATTTTAACAACGTTGTTAACTTTTTCGAAATTGTTAATACAATCATCGAAACCATCTGTTATACCGTGAGAGAAAAAAAGTAATCATTTAATTTTTTACCATTAGATTAATATGGTTAAAAAAATATTACATAAAGGATCTCAATTAATCATAGTACCTCTCGATGAACTTAACAACCACATTAGCCTCTCCTTTAAAATAAAAACGTGTTGCAGATGTTGTATTGAGATATAAGTTACCTGAAAAAAAAAACAAAAATCAGTTTGGACAATATAAATTGAACGATTTATGTTAGTATTCGAGAATATGACGAACCTGCTACGAACTTTGGATTAAGACCCGTGACTAAAACCACAGATGGTTCAGTACCGAAAGATATTAATTTTGTCCGCAACTCGATTGCTTTTTGGTCCCATGCGGTTATATTGACTTCCATGCCACTTATATCAACAATAATTTTAGGTGGAATAAGTATATGGAAAAAACAACCTATATAAAGAGTACTATAGCTAAGAATAAGTTTACTCAGATAGTTGAAGTCGTAGAGTTATACGATTTGTCGCGGATGCATCTTCGTCTTGAAAATCCTTTATTGAACTTACACGCCCAATAACATCTGAGACAATGTATATTATGAAAATATGCAAGTAGACAAATGAATATTTGTGAAAAAAAAGTAAGTTGCAAACCTGGCAGAGAAGTGTTGCTGTTTGCCAATGATGATAGTTCATCATAGGATTTGAAACGGAAAAATTCCTTCGGAATTGTTACACAACTTTCATGAATTGTCTTTAACTTTGTTGAAACAGTCAAGCGCAACGCAATAGATAAATCGCTCAATTTGAAAGTGTCTTGTCCCTTAACGACATCAAAACTTTCAAGTTGAACAATAGCCCCTTCTTGCAAAAATTTGTTGAATCGAGTGAACAACATACAACTGACATTGCCTTGAATCATAGATGACTGTGAAGAAAAGAAGACCAAATAATAAACAATAATAGAATTTTCGATTACAGTAGACCATAAATTTTTAAGGTAAAACTAAAGTGGCAAACCCGTTCATCGATGAAGAGGAAGTCAATCCACATTAGTTGTCCATTTTTTTTTCACGTTACGGGCCTCCCAAACGCGGAACACCCTGGCGATAATTGGTTGAAAACAACGTCCAACGGTTAATTCATCAAACATGATGTGGTCGGAAATAATGTCGGTTTGGGGTATTTTTGATGTATCCATTGTGGAGAATAATTGTGTGGTGTTTATACAATTGCTAGGATAGAAAAGATAGGTTGTACGGTGTGTATGTTGGTATGATGTGAATGTTTGAGTGATTATGTTGCTGCTTATATAGAGAGGATAAGAGGAGCCACAATTAAATGGAATTAAAAAAAATTTAATTGAAATTAATAGAATGTAAATGATAGATATTTTTCTGTTATGTGCTGCAAATTACTGCAAATTAATTTGCAGTAATGTAAATTAATAGACGTTTGGAGAGAAGATAAGAGGAGCCACAATTAAATGGAATTAATAAAAATTTAATTGAAATTAATAGAATGTAAATGATAGATATTTTTATGTTATGTGCTGCAAATTACTGCAAATTAATTTGCAGTAATGTAAATCAATAGACGTTTGGAGAGAGGATAAGAGGAGCCACAATTAAATGGTACAACATTACTGCAAATTACTGCAAATTAATTATATATTTATTTTTATGTTATGTGCTGAGTTATATATTTGCATACATATACATATATATGTATATTATATAGGTAGTAACAATTATACGTATGTATATTTTGGTGGTAAAGACAAATTGAAGGTATATTAATTATACAATAACGGGATTTTATTAAATCATAAAATGTATACAATTAAAATTTTAAATTAGTGCAAAATAATGGGTTATATTATTCGATGTAGATGTATATGTTTATATAATTATACACATGTATGTATATATAGTTCATGTGCCTATAAATATTGGTATGCAAGTAGTGGATATGTATATATATTAAGTGTTTTAGCCGTGGAAGCTGGGGTTTTTGGGTAAAAATGGAGAATGAGAAGGATGTAAATTAGACGTTATGAGAGAGGATAAGAGGAGTCACAATTAAATTGTATTACATTACTGCAATTACTGTAAAATTAATTATATTATTTATATTTATGTTATGTACTGTGGAGTTATATATATTAATTATACATTAAAGTGATTTTATATTAGTGCAACATCATGGGTTATATTATCCGTAGGTAGATGTATATGTTTTATATAATTATACAATTAAAAATAAATATTCGTATAATTATGTTATACAATTAATTTTATATTAGTGCAACATCATGGGTTAGATTATCCGTAGGTAGATGTATATGTTTTATATAATTATACATATGTATGTATATATAGTTCATGTGCGTATAATATCTATATAGATATGGGAATAAATATTCGTATGCAATTAGTGGATATGAATTAGGAGAGAGGATCAGAGGAGGCACAATTAAATTGTGTAATATTACTGCAAATTAATTATGTAATTATTTTTATGTTATATACTGTGTAATTGTATAGAAAAAGTAATAATAGCAAAAGTAATAATGGAGAAAAAGGAGGATGTTTTGCTGAGGTGGCAGCATGAGGATGCAGCAAAACATCCTACTTTTATATATATAATATGGGAATAAATATTCGTATGCAATTAGTGGATATGAATTAGGAGAGAGGATCAGAGGAGGCACAATTAAATTGTGTAATATTACTGCAAATTAATTATGTAATTATTTTTATGTTATATACTGTGTAATTGTATAGAAAAAGTAATAATAGCAAAAGTAATAATGGAGAAAAATGAGGATGTTTTGCTGAGGTGGCAGCATGAGGATGCAGCAAAACATCCTACTTTTATATATATAATTCCTTTAATATAAAATTCCTTTATATTAATAATAGTTAGTATCACTTTCCAAGTTATATACACTCCTTGGTATCCAAGGATCTTTGACCAATTAACCCTAAAATTTGAATTTTGATCAACTAATTCTACATAATATTGAAAACCCACCTATTTAAATGAATTAAATTCTTGTATAAATTCACACAAATAACCCGTCAAGAGAAATAAAGAATACAACGCATACTAAAAAATAATAGAGAGATGAAGAATGTGATGATAATGATGATGATGATGATCATCATCATGGATACAATGGTATAAGAAACAGAAGCATTCATGACATGTTATGGGCAATGTCTTTTGGCTTGTGGAACAACAGATTTGTTTACATCCTTCAAATGCCCTTTCGAATGCATTCCTGTTTGCAATGAATTAACCTCCATCCATTACTATTTCATATAATTTTGTTCGATTTCGAAAGGTATTTCTTTTATCAATTCTTTTATTCTTTAACCCTTTTATTATATTTATAGATTATATTTATCTAGTTAGGCTAGTTTAATTGACAAAAAATATATACGTAAAGACATTCTTTCGATTTAGGTTTGTATTCGACAAGTGGAGAAGACATTTATATGATTTTTTACTCGTTTATATTTTTTAATTGGTCGAAGGCTTAAAATAGCTAAGTTTATTCTATTTTTTTACGAATATCGTTTGTTGCATATGTTATTATACCATATAGATAGAAGTAAATAAATTATGATACATTGTTTTAAATTATACATTATTATATTTTTTTGTCATTTAATTTTTTTTTATTTCTTTTTTTCAGATAAAATGAAGCGATAAATTTGCGTAAATTTGGCATGAGAAGTAGTTTCAAAGAATTACTAAGATTGTAATTCTATCATTTTGACACATTCTAAATAATATATTATTGATAATAAATGCTTAATCTAGTTTTATATGGTTATTTTTGTGTATTTTATCTCATTTTCCTTTTCTAAATTGCTTAAAAATGTGTTTAAAACGGTTTCTATTATTTTTTAGGAACAAAAAAACTTTAATTCATGCAAATTCAACTCTAATCTCTATAGAAAAATATAATGAAAAATCTTTTCAACAATATAAAAAAGTTCTTACAAATTCAATTTTAACATCATATCCATATCATAACCAAAATTTTGAATAAATAAACTATTTGTTTTATTAATATATAAAAATTTGTAATATATTAGAGCATATATATACAATTAACTTATATATTAATATATAAATAATAATTTATCTATTCAGAATTTATGTTATGTCTAGATTACTCAATAATCAAACCTACAATGTGTATACATCATTCATGTGTATGCATATCATTTATTTCCATACAGGACATAGTAGTGTGCATTAACAATACACACCTATGGTAAAAGTTTTGAGGAATCTTGAATCAATTTAAGATTTCAAAACCAATTGCTTTCTGAGCAACAAATCTCTTTGAAAAATCTTAATTTTCAAAATTAAAATTACTTAAAAAAACAATTTGTTGAAATCACTTGAATTTCTACTCACACAAATTGTAATTTATATTATTGTAAATATTGTACTATTTTCTCACAATTATCTTACAGATAAGTTTTTGGATTAGTTGAGAAATAAATTACAATATTTTTTTTTGTTTTTTTTTCAGGTTTTGATATCAAATGAAACTCGTTATTTGCGTAAATACTTTGACAATTCAATAATACATCAGTTCATATTATTAATATGTTTATGTTAATACCATTACTAGGGTTGAGTCATGAAGACTTTTCCTTTAGATGATTTGGACAAAGACATTGTTGACATCAAACTATCGAGGTGACTATCTCCGAAAAACTGCATTATAACTCGAATAGTAATAGGTTTAACCACGAAAGTAAACATTTATGTGAAAATCCACATCTGGGCTTTGATGGAATCTTTTGACAACAAGACGGGCTTTAACGTTCCATGAAACTATGACAATGTTGTTTGAAACGTCAAACTCATATGCGCCCTACAACATTGTAGAATCAACGGTCAGAACTAGTTCCCATGTACCATTCAGAATGAGAGCATTATATCCATCACTCATAGCAAGATGCAATTTCCTGTCTTTGAGAGTTTGGTGAACCGTGGATGGTTTAATTACCATCAAAGGATAACTGAACTTTGATTTTGGCTTGACAATGTTGTTTTTCGACCATGTACATCGGATGAGTGTTCCTTGCCTGTGAAGAAGCATTATATCAACCAAACATGAGAAGAGGGGCGTGACACATTTGAGGGTGAGGACGATGACATGACCCTCAAATGTGTCAAAATGTGACACATACATGAAAAGAAATAATTCGACTTCGACTGATCAGATTCCAAATGAGCAAATTTAACCGTTAATAAAATCATCTTATAATTCTCAATGATCAACTGTTTATTTTAAGTTTGAAATTTACGTAAAAAAATTACTGCAAACAACTTACCATGTCAAACGGGAGATATCAAATATACCATCGCAGTGCTTTAGGACCTCACACATACCTTCGTAAACCTAATGAAAACCATTTGGAGAAAATACATATGTGCCTTTATATTTTGTTAGTGAAAACACATACGATTTGACATTTTTGTTAGTGAAAAGAAATGTATTTCAAAATTAAGAGGAGGGTGCGAGATGTGATTTCGAAGTTAAGTGCAATTTCCAGCCAATTTCAAGTGATTTTCAGCGATTTCGAACAATTTCAAACCGTTTTCGGACAATTTTCATCAATTTTCAAGCGATTTCTAGGATCTCATGGATCATATAGATCGCACTAGATCATTTGGGTCACACTGATAATTTGAAAATATCAATATTATAAGAGTATTTTTGAAAATAATTTTTTTAAGGAAATGTGCATTTCAAAAAGCTAGTGTAAAGACTAATAATTTTGGGGAAAACAGTCTATTCCCTCTTGAACTTTACCACTTTAATCATATTCCCTCGTGAATTTTTCTGTTCATCCTATTCTCCCTTAAACTATCATTACTCATTCTATTCCCCATCTGAACTTTAAAAATTTATCCTATTCCCCCATCCATTAACTTTCTGTTAATTTTTCTGTTAAATATTTTTAAAATAGTCTATTCCCCCCTCCCTCTCCCCCCGAGGAACCCATCCGTCGCTCGCCCGAGGAAGCCATTGTTTCGCTCGCCCGAGGAAGCCGTTGTTTCGTGTCGCTCGCCCCTCACCGTCGTAAGCTGTCCGTTGCTTGCCCATTGAAAACCCAAAAAATCCATTGAAAGCCCGAATTAACCATTGAAAACCCGAAATACCCATTGAAAATCCGAAAAACCCGAAGAACTCGAATAAACCCGAACACAATTCGGGTTTTTCTGGGTTCAATATTTCAGAACCCGAACAACCCGAACCCAACCCGAAACCCGAGGAACCCGTCCCGAAAACCAAATGGGTTTTTATGGGTTCAATTTTTTAGAACCTGAGGAACCCGAACCCGAGGAACCCGTCCCGAAACCCGAAACGCCCACCCCTACCCCGAACTATATGAATTCCAGCCTATTCCTCCGACTATATAAATTCTAGCATATTCACCCCGAACTATATAAACTATAGCCTATTTCTCCCAAACTATATAACATCTACTCTATTCCCCCATTAACTATATAAACTCTAGCCTATTCCCCCGAACTATATGATTTCTCTAAAAGTAACATATTTTTTCTTTAATTTTAATGTATTATTAAACTTTTTAATATTACAAAATATTAAAATAAAAAATACTTTAAATTCTAACTATTACAAAAAATTCTATATGATTTCTCTAATAGTAACACAATTTTAACATAACCATATTTCACTCAAATTTAACACGATTTCACTGAATTTCAGTCCGATTTAACCGAATTTTAACTCTATTTCACTCATATTTAATCTGATTTCACCCAATTTCACCAAAATTTAAATCGTTTTCACCTATTTTTTACTCCATTTCATCAAATTTCAACCCGATTTCACCCAATTTTAACTCTATTTCACTCATATTTAACCCGATTTCACCAAAATTCGTTGAAACAACATTGTATTCAAAATTTTTTCTAATAATTTTTTTTGTATTTTTTGTATTCAAAATTTATTACTAATAAGTTTTCGATAATTTATTCATCAATAAATAAAATTTTAATTCTAAAAAATAAACCTTTGCAATATAAAACTAGATTAGAGTCTCTCCGATCTAATCACACTGCAACCAAATGATCATATGATTGAAGAGTATAAATTTCACAATAAAGCTTCCATCTTTATCAATGGTTCCAACTGCATTCATCCAAAATCGTTAAAGCTTCAATTTTTTCACACAAACTAAAAAACCGATTCGATATTGCTTATGAAGAATTAGGCCGACGATATGGCATGAACCTAAATAACCGATTCAAAATTGCTCATGAATAATTAGGCCGACGATATGGCATAAACCTATGCTCCTTTGCCGCATTCTTCTTCCTCTTCTTCGTGAGATACGATTCAAGTTTCCCTGATGTCTTTAGATCATTGTATTTCTCTATCAACTTTTGTTTCCGCACATCGGATTTCTTAAGATAAAACGGCTTCTTCCCTTGCTTCGCGGCTTCTCGTTCTTTCTTCTTATGTTCTGATAATATTGCTGCCTCTTTGCTCTTTGATGTATCATGTCTCAACATTTTGTCCTAAAACAAAGAATCAAATGAGAAAAAAGAATGAATGGGAAGAGAGTTTCATAGAGCCGATAAGGGTTTCGTTGGAAGAATAGAGCTTTTATTCGGTTTAAAGAATCAAATGCGAAAAACGAATGAACGAAGGGAACACTTACAATCCATTTTATTCGGTTTTCCAAATCTTCGATAACTTCTGGATCACTTTCTTTCTTTAATTGCTTTTTCAACTCCTGTTTTTTAGACCCGAAAATTATTTGAGAAAAAGAATCGAACAACAAATTGAGGAAATCATTGAGTATTACGAATCGATACCTCTCTTTCTACCGGAAGCTTTTCCATAAATAAGAAGTCGTATCTCTTTCTAAACCCCTCGGTATCAAGTTTTCCACACAACGATTCAAATCTAGGGTCACGAACAACCTAAATGGAGATAAGATATACAAGATGAACTCACACCAAAAGAGGAAAGTCTAGGTTTATTTATAGAGGTTGTAACGTATAGACTTACCTTCTTCGGTGCTTGAACCACGTCTCTAAATCGACTCACTGGCTTCTTACAACTTACTTCCATCGGTCTTTTTGTCACAAAGAAACACTAAGAAATTAGTACAAAATCATTCAACCAAACATAACAATTCAAAAGCAATAACAATGAATAAGAATGTCTACCTATTCTTGTTTGCCCGTCCCTTCTTCTCCTTCTTCTCCTTCTTCTCTTGATTTGGTTTCCATGGAATTGCTTGAGACCCATCAGCCCTTAATCTATGCATTTCCTCAAATGTTAATTCGTGTTCTACGTCTTCTTCCTAATCCATTCTCAAACAAAAGATTCACAAAACATGAAACCCACATAGAAATAACAATCAAATCTTCGAATAATAACCTTTTTTAGTCTCAGAGTTGATCTAAAGATACTCACCTCATCAGAAGAAGATGCAGAAGAAGTTCTGTGTTCTTCTTCTTCACTATCATCAAATACTATCTTACTCGAACTTGGCGCAAATTTATCAGCTCTATTCATGATAACCTGAGAATCAAAGTAACAAATTCATTAGCTATGATCTTTCTTCTTAATTAAAACATGATAAGAGAAGCGTGTAGTCCTGAATTTTGATGCTCTCAAATCCAATAGTAATTCAAAACAATATCATTTCATCTCATCTTAACGCAAAGTGCTATCCAAATTCCATTCAGGAGAATGTATCAACTATGGCTAATTCTAACATATACAAACAAAAAGCATGTTTTAGAGCTCTTAGATACCTCTGTAACTCGACGGCAAAGGAGGCGGCGACAAAGGGGCTCAACGGCAAGGAAGAGAGAAGAAGAAATCGGCGACGCAGAGAAGAAGACGAGGCGAAGGTGGAGACACGGAGAAGACGACGAGGTAGAAATATGAGAGAAGCGACGGCGGGGACGGCGAGGCGGCGAGGCGGCGGGGCGGCGAGACGAAGGCGAAAGCCAGAGGGAGGGTAGGAGGGAGGCGGCGAATTGAGAGGAAAAGAGTAAAGGAAAAAAGGAATTCAAAAGGATTAAAGTTTGTAGGGTTTCATTAAGGGCAAAATTGTAATTTTATATTTTTAAAAGTGATATTAGTATATGTTTTTTTATCCGACCATTAAACCGAACCCTAGATAATGGGATAAGGAAAAGAGAGAAAACATGTTTCTTTTATATATAAGATTTTTTCCATTTTTCTTATCATCGTTTTAAATATCTCTTTTTGTAAGCTTCAATTTCAACATAAATATTTTAATTATATATTACTACTAAAAAAGAACCAAGATCTTACAATGATGCAAATGGAATAATTAACAGATAAAAAGAAAAATTAAACACAGAAATAATGAATAGATTATATTGATATATTTAGTACTATTGCAACAATGGTTATTAGGGTTCCTTTTTAACCATCTTTGATAATCTATTAATTTCATATTAGATATTACGAATATTTATACTTGGAAGTTTAAATGAAAAAAAATGTGTTTGCCTGTGTTACAAGCCAAATTAAAGAATTTTTTTCTTTAAAGGGTCGAATGTATATTAAATAAATATTTATATAGTTTAAAACAATCGTTAAGACAATATCATTTCAAATTTGTTTGTTCAATTGTTTCTTGTTATACACAATTTATATCTAATCATTCTTTATTTTTTAGATTTTATATTGATTGTTTTGTTGCATTATTAATTTATTTTGATTATATTTTAACTTCTAGTAATACTAAAAGTGATATTGAAAGTTTAAAACATTATCTTCAAGCCTCATTCCAAATCAAGAATATCAACCATTGTAAATTTTTCATAAAATTCAACAAGACCTAAACAATTAACTTTTATTGGTCAATGAAAGAAACTGAAAAATAATGTATTTAACAATCACTAGATGAGATATATATTAAGATGTAAATAAATTAAGTCAATACATGTGTTCTTCATCTCATTCTCACTAGTCAACAACATCCTAAGCTACCATTCAGCTCAACAATTTTGATGGTTTGCGACGCTCGTTTGCGGACGGGATGCTGCAGTCCCTAATCGATCCCGAATCTCATTTTCGGACGGATTAGGGACTGTTTCGTCAGTCCCTAATCTGTGCATTTCTTGTAGTGATTCGGCATTATATTGTCTCAACTCTCTCTTGGATCGTAAGTGTCACCTTTGTAAAGCTATAAAGAATTGACTTCTCTCCTTGCAGATATTATGAGTCATCTCTCGCGTATTTTTTCTTTATTCGTACGTGTACGAGGTACTTCTCGATAGATCAACCATATCAAGATTACTTCAGCTCACGCATGTTTAACTGTGTTTTTTTTTCTAGGAAGGTCACTGAAAAAAATCTTATGGTCATACATAGTCGAATGAAATCTTTCAAATCTTCTCCACCATCCCACACATCTCAAATCGGGATATCGCAAGCATCTTATTTGTACTCCAAACGATTTGTGAGTGGTTATTGTATCTTTCTTGGTCCTAATATGATCTCATGAAAATTAAATAAGATGGCTTTTATACGAACTACTGTAGAGGTTGAATCGTGCAATTGAAGATACCATTTGAGAGTTAATTTGTTTAAATTCTCTTATTCTTGAACTATATTTTGAGAAATTCGATATAATGTTCCCAACAATCTCTGAACCAAAATCATGAATTGTTTGGATTATCAATCACACATTACATTAAAACAAAGAAAACATAAAAGAGAATAAAAATCTGAGGATTTATCAATGGAAAATACCTTTTGAGATGGGTTGGAATGAATTTGATAAAACTATTGGAGATAAGGGTTCTCACAAAGTTTGAAGAACATGAGAGGACAAATGGTGGCTTTCCATTTCTCCTTTCCACAATCTTTTTGAAAATTCTTGTAATAGAACTGGAAAAGCTCTACCTCTATCTTTATCACCATTGTCCCTATCATCACCATCACTATCGTCATCATCATGAGCATATTTTTCTTTCTCTTCACTCGATTTATTTATCGCTTGAGTGTTCTTTTTGTAAGGTTAATCATTCCAGATTTTGATTCAGATTATACTGGTACGAGTTATTCGTATTTTAATAAATAATATTCAAATTTAAATCGATTTGATTCATTTCAGTTACAAAACGATTTGGTTTAATTATCATAATAAAAAATTATAGCTTGTGCAAGAAATGAAGTGATTTTAACATATGAATTTCTTTGTTTTTTTAAGTAACATTCATGTTAGGTATGAAAAAAATCCATGATAAATTTAGCCATTAAGATATGTTAGATAGATTTATAATTCAGGATTAGGGATGTAAAATGAACTGGTTCGGCTCAGATCGCCAAAAAACTAACTGAAAAATTCTAGTTCGGCTCAACTCGTAAAAAAACGAGTTGGTTCGCGAACTAGATCATTTAATTTAAAATAATTTTAATATATTAATATTATTTTCTAAGTATCTTCGATCCAAATAAAATATCTAAAATACAAAATATTAATTCAAATATAAAGTTATTAAATAAATCAAAATACTAAATGAAAAAATAAATTTATCGAATATCAAATAAAATATTGAATAGATAAACATATTTTTATATTATTTTTAAAAATATTTTTTCTTTATTTTATATTAAAAATATATTAATTTGGTATAATAGAATAATAATAATATAATATAATATAATATAATATAATATAATATGTAAATATATATTATTTTTCTTTTAATAGTATTTAATAAATACAAGTAATATGTATAATATGTAGAAATAGAAAAGATGTGATTTGCATGTGTTTTGTATCTAGCTCGCAAACCGACTCGTCTAAATTCTAATTCGTTTCAAGTTCAGCTCGTCAACTCGTTTTTTAAACAAACTAGAAAATATCCAGTTCGACTCGTTTAAATATGGTGTGAATTAGAGTTGGCTCGAAAGACTACAACTCATTTACGCCCCTATCCGGGATGCAATTTGTTTTGGAATCTTGAATTTTATTCTCTATTTCTCAAATCTTCTACAGTACGTGTGTATTATTAATGCATACTATCGTGTCCTATTTATGTGAATGTATAAACATAACAACATATGTATATACATTGTAGTTTTGGTTAATGAATAACGGGGACATCACTTATAATTTCAAGTATGATTATATACATAATAAATGATTTTTGAAAAAACAAATAGTATCAATATATATTGGATCTTTTCTACCACATATATAGATATAGTAAATCATACCCTAAGATACGAACAACAACATCATTCAGGGATCGCTACAAGATCGTCTCTATTATTCGTGGCAGGTGACGCCGGAAGTTATACGCTGTCGATGGTGATGTACTTTCATCCTAAGTAAAAAATAATATAAAATTTGTATTTAAAATTATTAATTACATTTATTGTAAAATAATTGATTATAATTTATTTTGCAGCGTGCATACAGATTGCGGAAGAAGGATACATCGTGCATCTACACAGCTTGGATGCGCGACTTGCAAACCCGGATGCGCTTGATGATGAACAATGCCAAGCGCAACTACTACAAGAAGAATGCCAAACCGACATGGGCAATGGACATGGTATTCAACCAACTCATCCAACATTGGGAGTCTGAGGACTTCAAGGCCAAGAAATATCGGTAGAGCGAGAAAGTTCCCGAAGATGGTCTGCATCGCCATATTTCGGATCAAAATTATTCTCGAAAAGAAAGAAAGAATTGATAAATTTTTTTAGTTATTATTTAATTTTTTTTATAATTTTTATATAATTATGTTTATGTTATATAACAGATGCATAGAATAGGAAGAGAACCGATTCCTCTTGAGCTGGTTGTAGAAGCCCACGCCAAGAAGAAATCCGTCGTCGGGGAAGAGAGCGACAAACTTGAACTCGTTGACCCTCGGATGGAACAAACCATGAAAGTTGTGACGGATAAGATCATACAACAATCACAAGCTTACAGTTCAACTCCCGACGATCTCAGTCCTTTACAAAAGAAAAATAATATTTGGAGATAAAGAAAAAAAATATTGTTTGTAATTCGTTTATTAAATAAATATTTTCTAACGATTCTAACTTTAACTTTTTTATTTTGTACTCAGTTAGACCGTATAAGGGGCGTTTATACGGTCTCGGTTCGCTTCAAAATGATATCGTCGAGGGTGCCACGACGGTACCCCCGTGGTTCAAAAGAGTTATACGCAGAAACGATGTATCGAGTATCTCGAAACACAAATTTAAGAAACTCGAACATATATGCGTCATATGGAGAGCATCATAGAATTGCTAACCGACCGAGCGTATCAACCGTAACATCAGAATGGGGAAACAATGCCGCAACAAGACCCAATAATTGACTCGGATGCAACACCTTCTTCATGAGGTGTTGGTGATCATGGGGATGAATACAGTGTTACAAATTTAGATGATATGTAATATAAATTATGTTTGTATTTTTGTAAAAACTTTTTAATTAATTAAGTTTTTTAATTTTTAATTTTTGTTTATTTTTTCGTAATATTCTCAATGGATGTTCGTTGACAATTTTTAAAAATTGTAACTGGCATGTGTTGAAATCCAAAATTTCCACCATTTTGCAGTGGAATTCCATTGCCATTTCTCGCTATACAACCAACGCGTATCCGTTGTAACCGTTCAATTCCACCATTTTTTATGTCAAAGGATGGGCAATGGGTATCCGTTTCAAATTTTCAACGGACATCCGTTGCATACATGTAACGGATATCCGTTGCGCTATTGTAACGGACATCCGTTGCACTCATTGTAACGATCATCCGTTGCACTCATTGTAACGGTCATTCGTTACAATCGTCCAACAGAATATTCCGTTACAAATCCGTTGGAAGTTTTCAACGGATATTATCCGTTGTAAACACGTTGGGAATCACAACGGATCTTGATTTGCAATGAACGATTCCCAATAGCTCTCGATCCGTTGCCGTCCGTTAGGAATCGCTCTTTCCAATAGAAATATGGCGATTTCCAACTGATATGGCCATTAGAAATCGCCTATTGATAAATTGATAAATTTACAAATTTTTATGTTCCTAAACTATATTCTTTAATACATAACATGACTTCGACTTTATCAAATGGTAAGACCATTTATGTATCTCATATTTGTACTGTTATTTTATTCCTTAAACTTTTTCTATCTCAATCCTCTATATTCTTTTATTTTATTTCAATTTAATCATTAATTAACTCTCTAACTAATCTTTCTAATTTCATTGTCTATTTTTCCTCCTCTTCTTATACAAATCTACAATCCTCATTCTTTTTTTCCTTTCATCGTTTGATACGAGGCACTATAAAATGGACCAAACCTTCTCATGGAAAAATCAAATTTATGTCAAGATATTCCTCAATTCTTATTCCTTTTATAGATCATACATCTCATTGCCTAATTTGTCCCGAAGACAAATATATTTTTTTACCTTTTATATCTTTTAAAAGAAAATTAAAAATCCTTTTCACCTGATGTATTTAGATATTCAAGGCCCTTTTAATTTTGAAATTATTGAATGCATCAAATAATTTTTTTTACAATAATTGATAATTGTACTAGAGTAATTTAGATTTATTTGTTAAAAACAAAGTCTGAAGTTTTTCTCTAATTTTTAAACACTAATAGAGGAACAATTTGACAAAAATGTTTAATTCATTACACCGTATTATGCCTCAATTCTCTAAATTTTTATCTTTTAAAAGTACTTTTGATTGTTTTCGTATATGTATACTCCATAATAAAATTCAACTATGAAGCGAAAATATCAAGACTTTCAAAATGTAGCTAGAATTCTTTTAAATGGATTTAATATCCTTTTTCTCTTACTATGGGGTTTGCATCACCACTACAACTTTCTTGATAAATAGAATTCCTTTAAAAAGATTAATATTAAATTTCCTCTAGAATTACTCAATAGAAAACCTCCTTGAATATGATCAATTATTGTTTTATTGTTTATATTATCATCCATTTTTTTAACAGGTAAAAGACATTTTCGAATAGGAAAATGGGATAAAATACAAAAAATATAATTATGTAAAAGTAGCTTAAGATTTTATTGATCAATAATGCATTCTCTAAAATATATGAACAATACATAGAAGTGATGCACTAGTAGTTCTTCAATACTTTTTTGGAGACTTTATTTTATCTGAAAAATATAAAACAAAGTAAATGACAAGAGATATTATAATTTATAAAATTAAATATTATAATTTTTTTTATCTATCTATATGTATAATAACATATGCAACAAACAATATTAGTAACAAATAAAATAAACTCATAGTGTTTTAAATTTCTAACGAATAAAAAATATTAAATTAAGTAAAAGTCATATTAATATTTTCTCCACGGGTGGAGCTACGAACCCGAGTCAAAAGCATGTTTTATATATACATATTTTTCGTCAATTAAACTAATCCAATTAAACAAGAGCATTCAAATAGGGTCTCAATAAATTTAGAATCTATTATTTAAAAATGAATAATTAGTATGTAGAATAATTTTATGCTAAAATGTACAAAATGACCTATTTTAATTTTATTGTACATAATCTTTTTTCTAGTTCTTTTTTAGTTGAACCGCCCTCATATTCATGATATTTGTAGATATAAAACCGTGGTCTTATTTATTATCAATTATAATTGTAATATAATGGTAAAAGAATGAGAAAATAGATAAAATGAGATACCTTACGAGATTGAACGAATTTATCTGAAGAAGTAGAAGTGGGTGGAGATATCTTGCAAGCATTAAAGCAGTCGATAGGACATTTGATGGCTTTAATCAAATCCTTCGTTGCACATGCCAACATACATTCTCCATAACATGTCAAGAAAGATTCCGCTTGTGTTTCTAATACCATTGTTCCTATCATCATCATCATCATCACCATCATTATCATCACATTCTTCATCTCTCTCTTCATATTTATTTTCTTAATTTTTCTTTGTACTTTCTATCTCTTTTGAGTGTTATCTATGTATATTTATATAATAATCTTAACATTAAGTAGTAAAAGTCATAATAACATTTGATTAGGCAATTAAGCTTTAAATTTGGGGTCAAAGATCTGTGGATACCATACCATAAAGATCATACTTAACTTAGAAAATGAGACTAATTATCTCTAATATAAAGGAAATCCAAAATAAACATAAGCATTAAAAAAGAAATTTTCAAAAACAAAATTTCTTTTATACGAGGCATGTACCTTACCAAACAAACATTTATGGTAAAAACATAACAAGAATTTGTATTTGTATATAGTTGAATATTTTTTCAATATTAAATTTGAATAATTTATGTTATATATATATATATACTAGTATGTACCCGAGCTTCAAAAAAATGTGCATAGGAGAGAGAATTCGAGTGTAGACAAACTCATTTCCTAAGTTTCTTCTGATTACCCTACACCCAAATTTACTTTTTATTCGATTCCCAGATTGAACTCCATTAAATTTAAGATCGTGTATTTTTCGTTGACTAATTTTTTTCTGTGTAACTTTCTTTCTCATGTTTAGATCAGTGTTCGTGACAGATGAAGGTTGGAAAAGAGATAATAAAAACATTTGGGAATAAAACTTTAAAAATCCAATGGATGATAATAATTAGCCAATACACAATACAACAATATCCAATGGATCATATATCTTCACATCTCACAAACTACTTTTAAAATAATTTATAGAATTGAATTAATATTTTAAAAAGTTGGTATGAAACAAATTAAATGCATTTATGTAATTGTTAAATTCTTTAACAATTTTTTTTTAAATATTTTTTAGTCGATGATAAAGTTGAGTTACCTATTATTACATTAAAAAATTTTAAACAATGATATATAAATATATTTAATTTTTTAAAAAATAAATGTTTTAAGTTTCATATTATTATTATTTCTATTTCGTCATGCGGGTATAAATTATGATTTTTTGGTAATGAATGGTAAAATTGTAATAATATAATTTTATTGAATAGATTATAACTTTTATCCATTGTTTATGAATATAAAATATCAACTAAAATACTAATTAAAAAATATTTAAATTTATAAATAATGATAATATTGATATAATCGTGCATATATTTAATATAGTTATACTGTGTTATTCAATCATTATAACCATACAATGGTTTTTATTTTAAATTTTAACATTTTATTAAACTTTAATTAATTTCATTTATAAACTAAATCTTAAATTTTTTATTACATTTTAAAAATTATTTTTATTTAAATAAAATTAAGAAACTTTAGGTTTAGAGTCACGCTGGTATGCACATATTTTTTAATTTCTTTGAAATTTTGTTTTTTCAGTTCTCTAACTCTCTTCTCCAATTTTTGCTTCTTTCTCTTTCTTTATTTTTTTCTCCTTTCCTCTTTCCAAGCATTGTTCTTTGAATACTCTCGATCACACTGCAAATTCTCCTTGCTTGCCTCGTGTTCTCTTCGGTTCATGGTCTTCATCATTCTCGCCTCATCAATCATCGGTCTCCTTTCGCCGTTGATTTCGTGTGTCGCTATCCTCTCACCGTCGATTTCGTTTGTCGCTATCATCTCGTTGTCGTTTCGGTGCGTCGCAATCCTCTCGTCGTTATCATCTCGTTGTCGACTCCAGCGTGTGGCGCAGTCCTCTCGCCGTCAATTCGATATGCGGCATGCACCGTGTGTCCCTCTCGTCATCGATTTCATAGTTCAACGATTCAATTTCAAAATCAATCTCTTGTATTCCATTTGCCACCCCAATCATATGGCTTCCATGCAACTTGCAAATGAGGAGAAACGAAGAGGAAAGGCGGAGAAGTTGACCGGTTGAGAGGACAGTGAAAGGAAAATCGAAGAAGAAAGGCATCTAGATGAGGAAGAAATGTATCTCGATGTAACAAAAAATTTGGGGTTAGTGATCATCTCGTTTTCATACGTATTTCTTGCACGATTTAAGAGATGTTTATGATATATATGTGTTGCTTTACGTATGATTCCGTATCCGTTTTACTTGTTTTCGTGTTTTCATGTTCTTACAGGTTTTTATGCGTATTCGGTTCATTCCAGAGCTAAAGGACATGCACGAGGCTAAGTACAACTTCGAGGATCATCACGGGATAAACGGGACGAGAATTAGCATGAAGAGCCACCATCCGATCGGGCACAACTCACACCCGAGCGGGCAAAAGTTACGACAATTTTGGACAGAAATTTACACATGACTCGGACAAGGAAATACACGAGCGGGGCCTAATACCCGCGCGGGCACACCACCAGCCCGATCGGGCACTCCATGCGGATCGCGATTCTGCGCGTCCCACCACGCCGTACCCGAGCGGGTAAAGTGTACCGCCCGCTCGGGTCGCGACCCTATGCAGCAACTTAAGTTAAGTTAATTTAACTTAAAACAGATGGAAGTTTGTGGGGGATTGAGGCAATAAGTAAACCGACTTTAAAGACATAAAAAGGGGCCAGAGGTCGAGATTCAAGCATTCTTTATTCAGTTCAAGCATTCTTTATTCAGTTCTTTATCGAAGAGAGAGTAGAGAAGGAGGAGGAGATTCTTGCGAGGAGGCATACAAGGAGCATTGGAGATCAACTCAAGACTTTGGTTTCGTTTGGTTTTTATGTTCCTTAGACTTTCTACTTTAATTATGTTTGTTTACGGACGCATGAGCGAGTAGTTTGTTTGTTCAATGAGAAGGGATTAGCCCATGGCTATCCTGGAACCACTTTAGCGGTTGAGGGTAAAACGGATGAATCACAGGTCTTATGGGTTTAGTTCAAGGTGTCAGCCACGAAAGTAGGAGGTAACTTGACTAGATCACGAGTTTATGCCTCGAGAGAGGGTAGATATCATATTAGGATCGTCTGTCTTAGATAACTTAACGAGAATTGCATGATCGATAGATTGATTGTTGGTTTCGGTAGTCTTGTGGTGAAACTAGATTCCTAGAACGTTTGTCTCATTCTTAAGAACCAGTTTGTTTATTTGCTTTTAATATTTCATTCTTAAAACCATATTTCGTTCGTTAGCAAGTTTGATTCGTAGTTCGAGTTTAAGTTGTGTTGCATAGTCTCTGTGGGATCGACACCTAAAGTACTACACACGTATCGTGCACTTGCGGGTAGTTTAGGTTATTTATTTAACTTTGAAAACGCATCAGTTAGTATGACTACTGTTTTTAAATCGACGGCTACAATTAATTTAGAGTAGCAAAAAAAAAATATTTACTATCTGACGGTTGAAAAAATGACAATAAATCCAACATTTGATTTCTACAAATGAAAACGTTACACGTATTGTCTAACACTATTCACGAGAACTTCTCTTTTATTAGTATTAATTAAGATATATACATTAATAATTATAAAAGACAACCTAGGTGAAAAGTATCTAGGGTGCTGACATCACGTGATTCGCATTGTTCTTTATGCCGACGTCACATGGTGTTTTCTTCGTGGTTCAATTTTTTCCAATTTTTAAACACTAATAGAGGAACAATTTGAAAAAAAAAATGTTTAATTCATTACACCGTATTATGCCTCAATTCTCTAAATTTTTATCTTTTAAAAGTACTTTTGATTGTTGTCGTATATGTATACTCCATAATAAAATTCAACTATGAAGCGAAAATATCAAGACTGTCAAAATGTAGCTAGAATTCTTTTAAATGGATTTAATATCCTTTTTCTCTTACTATGGGGTTTGCATCACCACTATAACTTTCTTGATAAATATAATTCCTTTTAAAAAGATTAATATTAAATTTCCTCTAGAATTACTCAATAGAAAACCTCCTTGAATATGGTCAATTATTGTTTTATTGTTTATATTATCATCCATTTTTTTAACAGGTAAAAGACATTTTCGAATAGGAAAATGGGATAAAATACAAAAAATATAATTATGTAAAAGTAGCTTAAGATTTTATTGATCAATAATGCATTCTCTAAAATATATGAACAATACATAGAAGTGATGCACTAGTAGTTCTTCAATACTTTTTTGGAGACTTCATTTTATCTGAAAAATATAAAACAAAGTAAATGACAAGAGATATTATAATTTATAAAATTAAAATATTATAATTTATTTTTTTATCTATCTATATGTATAATAACATATGCAACAAACAATATTAGTAACAAATAAAATAAACTCATAGTGTTTTAAATTTCTAACTAATAAAAAATATTAAATTGAGTAAAAGTCATATTAATATTTTCTCCACGGGTGGAGCTACGAACCCGAGTCAAAAACATGTTTTATATATACATATTTTTCGTCAATTAAACTAATCCAATTAAACAAGAGCATTCAAATAGGGTCTCAATAAATTTAGAATCTATTATTTAAAAATGAATAATTAGTATGTAGAATAATTTTATGCTAAAATGTACAAAATGACCTATTTTAATTTTATTGTACATGATCTTTTTTCTAGTTCTTTTTTAGTTGAACCGCCCTGATATTCATGATATTTGTAGATATAAAACCGTGGTCTTATTTATTATCAATTATAATTGTAATATAATGGTAAAAGAATGAGAAAATAGATAAAATGAGATACCTTACGAGATTGAACGAATTTATCTGAAGAAGTAGAAGTGGGTGGAGATATCTTGCAAGCATTAAAGCAGTCGATAGGACATTTGATGGCTTTAATCAAATCCTTCGTTGCACATGCCAACATACATTCTCCATAACAAGTCAAGAAAGATTCCGCTTGTGTTTCTAATACCATTGTTCCTATCATCATCACCATCATTATCATCACATTCTTCATCTCTCTCTTCATATTTATTTTCTTAATTTTTCTTTGTACTTTCTATCTCTTTTGAGTGTTATCTATGTGTATTTATATAATATATAATAATCTTAACATTAAGTAGTAAAAGTCATAATAACATTTGATTAGGCAATTAAGCTTTAAATTTGGGGTCAAAGATCTGTGGATACCATACCATAAAGATCATACACAACTTAGAAAATGAGACTAATTATCTCTAATATAAAGGAAATCCAAAATAAACATAAGCATTAAAAAAGAAATTTTCAAAAAAAAAATTTCTTTTATACGAGGCATGTACCTTACCAAACAAACATTTATGGTAAAAACATAACAAATTAAAGAATTTGTATATAGTTGAATATTTTTTCAATATTAAATTTGAATAATTTATGTTATATATATATATATACTAGTATGTACCCGAGCTTCAATATTAAATTTGAATAATTTATGTTATATATATATATATACTAGTATGTACCCGAGCTTCGCGCGAATGGAAAAAAAAATGTGCATAGGAGAGAGAATTCGAGTGTAGACAAACTCATTTCCTAAGTTTCTTCTGATTGCCCTACACCCAAATTTACTTTTTATTCGATTCCCAGATTGAACTCCATTAAATTTAAGATCGTGTATTTTTCGTTGACTAATTTTTTCTTGTGTAACCTTCTTTCTCATGTTTAGATCAGTGTTCGTGACAGATTAAGGTTGGAAAAGAGATAATAAAAACATTTGGGAATAAAACTTTAAAAATCTAATGGATGATAATAATTAGCCAATACACAATACAACAATATCCAATGGATCATATATCTTCACATCTCACAAACTACTTTTAAAATAATTTATAGAATTGAATTAATATTTTAAAAAGTTGGTATGAAACAAACTAAATGCATTTATGTAATTGTTAAATTCTTTAACAATTTTTTTTAAAAAAAATATTTTTTAGTCGATGATAAAGTTGAGTTACCTATTATTATATTAAAAAATTTTAAACAATGATATATAAAATATATTTAATTTTTTAAAAAATAAATGTTTTAAGTTTCATACTATTATTATTTCTATTTCGTCATGCGGGTATAAATTATGATTTTTTGGTAATGAATGGTAAAATTGTAATAATATAATTTTATTGAATAGATTATAACTTTTATCCATTGTTTATGAATATAAAATATCAATTAAAATACTAATTAAAAAATATTTAAATTTATAAATAATGATAATATTGATATAATCGTGCATATATTTAATATAGTTATACTCTGTTATTCAATCATTATAACCATACAATGGTTTTCATTTTAAATTTTAACATTTTATTAAACTTTAATTAATTTCATTTATAAACTAAATCTTAAATTTTTTATTACATTTTAAAAATTATTTTTATTTAAATAAAATTAAGAAACTTTAGATTTAGAGTCACGCTGGTATGCACATATTTTTTAATTTCTTTGAAATTTTGTTTTTTAATTCTCTAACTCTCTTCTCCAATTTTTGCTTCTTTCTCTTTCTTTATTTTTTTATCCTTTCCTCTTTCCAAACATTGTTCTTTGAATCCTCTCGATCACATTGCCAATTCTCCTTGCTTGCCTCGTGTTCTCTTCGGTTCATGGTCTTCATCATTCTCGCCTCATCAATCATCGGTCTCCTTTCGCCGTTGATTTCGTGTGTCGCTATCCTCTCGCCGTCGATTTCGTTTGTCGCTATCATCTCGTTGTCGTTTCGGTGCGTCGCAATCCTCTCGTCGTTATCATCTCGTTGTCAACTCCAGCGTGTGGCGCAGTCCTCTCGCCGTCAATTCGATATGCGGCATGCACCGTGTGTCCCTCTCGTCATCGATTTCATAGTTCAACGATTCAATTTCAAAATCAATCTCTTGTATTCCATTTTCCACGCCAATCATATGGCTTCCATGCGACTTGCAAATGAGGAGAAACGAAGAGGAAAGGCGGAGAAGTTGACCGGTTGAGAGGACAGTGAAAGGAAAATCGAAGAAGAAAGGCATCTAGATGAGGAAGAAATGTATCTCGATGTAACAAAAAATTTGGGGTTAGTGATCATCTCGTTTTCATACGTATTTCTTGCACGATTTAAGAGATGTTTATGATATATATGTGTTGCTTTACGTATGATTCCGTATCCGTTTTACTTGTTTTCGTGTTTTCATGTTCTTACAGGTTTTTATGCGTATTCGGTTCATTCCAGAGCTAAAGGACATGCACGAGGCTAAGTACAACTTCGAGGATCATCACGGGATAAACGGGACGAGAATTAGCATGAAGAGCCACCATCCGATCGGGCACAACTCACACCCGAGCGGGCAAAAGTTACGACAATTTTGGACAGAAATTTACACATGACTCGGACAAGGAAATACTCGAGCGGGGCCTCATACCCGCGCGGGCACACCACCAGCCCGATCGGGCACTCCATGCGGATCGCGATTCTGCGCGTCCCACCACGCCGTACCCGAGCGGGTAAAGTGTACCGCCCGCTCGGGTCGCGACCCTCTGCAGCAACTTAAGTTAAGTTAATTTAACTTAAAACAGATGGAAGTTTGTGGGGGATGGAGGCAATAAGTAAACCGACTTTAAAGACATAAAAAGGGGCCAGAGATCGAGATTCAAGCATTCTTTATTCAGTTCTTCATCGAAGAGAGAGTAGAGAAGGAGGAGGAGATTCTTGCGAGGAGGCATACAAGGAGCATTGGAGATCAACTCAAGACTTTGGTTTCGTTTGGTTTTCATGTTCCTTAGACTTTCTACTTTAATTATGTTTGTTTACGGACGCATGAGCGAGTAGTTTGTTTGTTCAAGGAGAAGGGATTTTTAATGCATCTTCTCGATTTCGTTTATCTATTCTTTATCTGAGTGCTTAATTTACTTGTGTTTGCGATGGCCACGTAGATGCATGTGTTAGGGGTTAGGAGAAGGACCGAAAGGAGAATCCTAGTCCTAGAAGATCAGGTTTAGAACAACCGAGGTTAGGCAACGAAAGTAGGGTAGTAACGGTTGAGGGTAAAATGGATGAATTCTTATGAGTCGAAAGTAGGGGGTAACTTGACTAGATCACGTGTCTATGCCTCGAGAGAGGGTAGATATCATATTAGGATCGTCTGCCTTAGATAACTTAACGAGAATTGCATGATCGATAGATTGATTGTTGGTTTCGGTAGTCTTGTGGTGAAACTAGATTCCTAGAACGTTTGTCTCATTCTTAAAAACCAGTTTGTTTATTTGCTTTTAATATTTCATTCTTAAAACCATATTTCGTTCGTTAGCAAGTTTGATTCGTAGTTCGAGTTTAAGTTGTGTTGCATAGTCTCTGTGGGATCGACACCTGAAGTACTACACACGTATCGTGCACTTGCGGGTAGTTTAGGTTATTTATTTAACTTTGAGAACGCATCAGTTAGTATGACTACTGTTTTTAAATCGACGGCTACAATTAGTTTAGAGTAGCAGGAAAAAAAATATTTACTATCTGACGGTTGAAAAAATGACAATAAATCCAACATTTAATTTCTACAAATGAAAACGTTACACGTATTGCCTAACACTATTCACGAGAACTCTTTTATTAGTACTAAGATATATACATTAATAATTATAAAAGACAACCTAGGTGAAAAGTACCTAGGGTGCTGACATCACGTGATTCGCATTGTTCTTTATGCCGACGTCACATGGTGTTTTCTTCGTGGTTCAATTTTTTTCCAATTTTTAAACACTAATAGAGGAACAATTTGAAAAAAAAAATGTTTAATTCATTACACCGTATTATGCCTCAATTCTCTAAATTTTTATCTTTTAAAAGTACTTTTGATTGTTGTCGTATATGTATACTCCATAATAAAATTCAACTATGAAGCGAAAATATCAAGACTGTCAAAATGTAGCTAGAATTCTTTTAAATGGATTTAATATCCTTTTTCTCTTACTATGGGGTTTGCATCACCACTATAACTTTCTTGATAAATATAATTCCTTTTAAAAAGATTAATATTAAATTTCCTCTAGAATTACTCAATAGAAAACCTCCTTGAATATGGTCAATTATTGTTTTATTGTTTATATTATCATCCATTTTTTTAACAAGGTAAAAGACATTTCGAATAGGAAAATGGGATAAAATACAAAAATATAATTATATAAAGTAGCTTAAGATTTTATTGATCAATAGTGCATTCTCTAAATGAACAATACATAGAAGTGATGCACTAGGAGTTCTTCATACATTTTTGGAGACTTCATTTTATCTGAAAAATATAAAACAAAGTAAATGGCAAGAGACATTAGAATTTATAAATTTAAATATTATAATTTATTTTTGTCTATCTATATGGTATAAACAAATAAAATAAACTCATAGTTTTTCAAGTTTCTTACGAATAAAAAATATTAAATTGAGTAAAAGTCATATTAATATTTTTATGATAAGTTGTTCAACATCGACTAATACTTGAACTTTGTATTCATATATACGATACTTGACAACCCTAAACTTTTGAACTAACTTTTGAGATTAGTTAGATTCAAACCCATATTTGATAAATACTTTTTCCCGGGTGGAACTACGAACCCGAGTCAAAAGCATGTTTTTTACATGCATATTTTCGTCAATTAAACTAATCCAATTTGGTATATTCATTATATTTGTATATATAAAACCGTGGTCTTGTAATTTATCAATTATAATTGTAATATAATGGTAAAAGAATGAAAAAATAGATAAAATGAGATACCTTCCGAGATTGAACAAAATTATCTGAAGAAATAGAAGTGGATGAAGATTTCTTGCAAAGATTGAAGCATTCGACAGGACATTTGAAGGCTTTAATCAATTCCTTCATTGCACATGCCAACATACATTCTCCATAACAAGTCAAGAAAGATTTAGCTTGTGTTTCTAATACCATTGTTCCTATCATCATCATCATCACCATCATTATCATCACATTCTTCATCTCTCTCTTCATATTTTTTTCTTTAGTGTTCTTTGTACTTTCTATCTCTCTTGAGTGTTATCTATGAGTATTTATATAATAATCTTAACATTAAGTGGTAAAATTCATAATAACATTTGATTAGTCAATTAAGCTCTAAATTTGGGGTCAAAGATCGGTGGATACCATACCATAAAGATCGTACACAACTTAGAAAGTGAGACTAATGATCTCTAATATAAAGGAAATTTAAAAAAAACAAAAGCATTAAAAAAGAAAATTTCAAAAAAAAAAAATCTTTTATATGAGGCATGTGCCTTACCAAACAAATATTTATGGTAAAAAAACATAACAAATTAAAGAATTGATATATATTTGAATATTTTTTCAAGATTAAATTTGAATATTTTATGTTATATATATATATACACATTAATATTTATAAAAGAAAACCTAGGTGAAAAGTACCTAGAGTGCTGACATCACATGATCCGCATTGTTCTTCATGCCGACGTCACATGGTATTTTCTTTGTGGTTCAATTTTTTTCAATATATGTTGTGTTTTGTAAATCTCTAATGGTTTGTTGCATGTGTTTGAGTACATGTCGGGTATTCGGATTTTTTTAGGTATCCAAACCCGAATCCGAACAGATTGTAAATTTTATAATATAAATTTGAATTTGTGAGACATAGATACCAGAAATTTAGATATCCGAATAATAAGACGTATACTCATGATATTGGGAGATATAATTGAAATTGATGATTTATAGGAGTTAGTTGTTGATTTATAGGAGTTAGTTGCTTAAGTTTCTAAGTATTTATATGTGTATTAATTTAATTGAAAGAATAACAAGAAATAAAAATGTTATGCTATCAGAGCCATCTTAAAAAAAAGTTTTTTTTTTCTTGACCGCTAACAATTTCGGGACAGAATTTGTGCAGTTTGGCATATCGGCTTGAGAGATCAGAGTGACAGTTCGGGGAAGATTGTTACGTGGTACCCATATCCAAAGTCAAATTTAATATTCTATTTGAACAACGTTCTTAAAAGCTTAAATGAGTACTTAGCTGAAGAATAAAAAAGCTTTTTTATAGAATTATTGAACCTATATTTCATATCAACTAATGGTTTTACATCCACAACATTGAACTAGTTACCAAATTTCAGAAAAATTCAGATCTTTCTAAACTATTTTTTATTTATGAATAAGTGTTTTAAAAATAAAGATTAAAAAATTTTGCGGGGAAGATTGAGAAATTCTTCCTTTTATAAGAAACAAGGATAATTATTATTATTATTATTATTATTATTATTATTATTATATAAGAAACAAGGATAATTATTATTATTATTATTATTATTATTATTATTATTATTGAAAATATGTTATTTTGTAAAAAATAATTTTGATAAAAATTAAAAATTAATTTAAAAATTATAAGTGACAATCAAATTTATGTTTTAGATATTACTTAAGATATATTCACACAAGAAAAACACATATACTTAGACACATGTATATAAATATGCCTACATATTGTAAATTGGGAATAGTTCTCTCTTCCTTCTATTATCTTCTTAGCGCATATATATATATATATATATAGAAATCAATTAAGGGATCTCCTAGAGATATCAATACTAATAGAATATACACATTAATTATCAAGGCATCTCCTAGAGATATCAATAATAACAAAATATACACATTAACTATACTAACACTCCCCCGCAGTCAATCTTGAGATGGTTGAACGAAGAGACCAAAAAAGAAACTCGGTGAAAAGGAGAGAGTTGGTAGTCTCTACTTGAAAATGTCTACAAAATGGCGACTCGAGTGGAAATGGAGGACACGAAGAGAGCCAAATGCAACCTTTTCTCGAATAAAATGAATATCGATCTCAATATGCTCCATTCGCTAGTGTTGAACCGGATTAGTGGATACGTAAATGATAGAGATATGTCACAGTATACCAACGTAGCCTTGGTGAGTGGACAGTGTAGCTCGAACAAGATATTATGAATCCAACATGTTTCGGCAACAAACATTAGTTATAGCCCGGTACTCTGCCTCGGCACTCCAGCGAGACACTGTCAGTTGCCATTTAGAAGAACAAAAGAAACGATTATTCATGAGGAAGATGCAGTATCTAGATGTGGATCGGCGTAAGTCCGAGCAACCCGCCTAATCTGTATCCGAGTAGGCTGTTAAGCCTGTGAGGGTCGATGTTTGGAGCTGGAGTCTGTGGTGAGCTATACCTTTGATGTATCAGAGCACTCTTCTCATGGCTTGAAGGTGTGGTTCACGAGGATCAAGCAAAAAAAAGGCATAACTGCTGAATAACATATTGAATATCCGGATGAATGAAGGTGGGGTATTATAGTGCATCGACAATGCTTCGATATAGGGTCGGATCTGTGACAGGAGACAACTTCGGTTTCATATCTGCTGGAGTAATACATGGGTGGCACTATTTCATATCTGCTCGATTGTGGAGGGCCTCGACAAATTAAGATTAATGGAGAAACAAGCCATCAGAGTTCTTAGTTGTTGTAACTCTGAGAACGTGATGCTGAGTGCCGAGGTCTGACATGACAAATTCTATTTTTAAAGATGATATGATGTGTTGAAGTAATGTGGTGGAGGATGTCGTAAGGATGATATCATCCACATACAAGATGAGCATTGCTTGTTCAGAGCCTCTTCACATGATAAAGAGAGATGAATCACTACGACTCTGAGAAAACCCGAGGCGAGACACATAGGATGTGAAGCGTTGATTCCATGCACTAGGTGCCTATTTCAACCCGTAGACAGAACGCTTTAGTCTGCAGACATGGTCTGCATGAGCAGTGTCACAGAATCCTGACGGTTGGAATATGTATACTGTCTCTATCAAGTTCCATGAAGAAAAGCATTTTTAACATATCATTGGTGGATTGGCCAATCTCTAGAAATCGCAATGCTTAGAATTGTGCCAATGGTAGCAGGATTTATGACAGGACTGAAAATCTCATCGCAGTCAATGTCGAGTTGTTAAGACTTGTCACCTACCTGAAACTTATGTTTGAAAAGCCACATGTAACGCACAACATTAAGACCTGAAACAAGTTCCCAAGTCTCATTTTTAATCAAATCATCAAATTCATCTTACAAAGCATTACACCAATGTGGATCCGTAAGGGTTTAAGGGCTTTAGTGTGGGAATTTGAAATGGGTGACGGTGCTTGTTTTTAGGTTGAGAACATGTTTCAACATTGTAATTCCATATTGACTACGTGTGGACATAGTGTGAGTCCGAGGTGGTGGGTTGGCATTGGGTGTCTGTCTAGGAAGTGGTGTCAGTGTTTGTTGGAGACGGGGTAAATAATGGGTGATGAATCAACAACATGATCGAGGAAATCATATTTTCGCATAGTATTTTTTGGCTGGTTTGCAAAAGGAAACGTGGTTTCATCAAAGATCACATGACATGAAATAATTATCCGTCGAGTTTGTAAATCCAGACACCGAAAACCTTTATGATTGTTCGGATAGCCAAGAAAATTGCAAGGAGTAGAATGATTATATAATTTATGTGGTGTAGTTGTGAGAAGTTTTAGGTAACAAAGGCAATCGAAGATACGTACGTGGTCATATGTAGTTAGCTTATAATGGAGTTTAGTGAAAGGGACCTCCTTGTCGATGGAGACCGAGGGAAGAATGTTTATGAGGTGGCCAACTATGTTATGGACTTCGACCCTATAAGTAGACGAAATGGAGGCTTGAAAGAGAAGGGTACAAGTGAGGTTGTTTAAGGTTCGACTCATGCGTTCGACCTTCCCATTTTATTATGATGTTTTTGCACAAGAGAAACGAAAAACAACCCCGTTTGAATCGAAGAACTCCCGAAATATACGATAAAAAATTCTCCCCCGTGATTGCATTGAAAATTTTTGATGAGTTTGTGAAACTGTGTTTGAACATATAGGAGTGAAAGTGTAAGAGTTTGACAAATACTTCACTTTTATGACAAAGTGGGTAAACCCATACAAACTTGATAAACTGGTCAAGAAATAAAATTAAGTATTTAATCCCACTAATACTTGGTATAGGGGATGCCCATACATCAGAGTGAATAATATAAAAAAAGGATGTAGCGAAAAAGGAAGATTTATTAAAAAGGTAAACAAATGCATTTCCCAAATTGATACGCACGACAAAGTTTGTGTGTGTCATCTTTATTAGATTGAAATAAACCCAAAGATAGAAAAATGACGAAAAACAGAATCTTCGGGTTGTACAAGATGTTGATGGCAAACAGAGCTCGAAGTAAGGAAAGCAGACGAAGGATGAGTCGACCGAGCGTGTGTGGATTTGGGTATGACAAGGTAAAGAGGACCCGAGCTATCACATCGGAGCAGGACCGCTTGCATCATTCGACCCTTCACAAAGAAACCATTAGCATCAAACTCGACAGAACTATTATTATTACGCGTAAATTTCCAAGGTTGGTAAGGAGATCTGAAATCCTTTTGATGCTTTGGCAGTAAGCTTGAACTGTCTGATCTCCAATTGTAAGGGTGCGGAGTTCATTATCCAGTTGTATGGTGTGGACCTCCTTGTTATCTCGAAAGAGTCTTTCGAGCACGTCTTGAAGAAGTGATTTCGAGATTGTCCCGTAAATCCATAATTTTATGAAACCATCCAAGCGCCTCGATTTGTCTGATGGAAAGTCAGCCACTGTAGCGGAGCCGTGGATCTGGCTTAGAACGCCAAAATTGAGACAATGTGTCTGGAAAATGTCGCGCCACGAATCGTAGTTTAATTCCTCCAAATCGAGTATGATCGGAATGTGAGACTTGGTGTTGGTAATTCCAAATGGTTTCTCTGAATGTGCAGCAGCGGCGACCATGGCAGAGCTAGGAGGTAGGCAGCGAACAGTAGGAAAAAAAGGATCGAATCAAAGCAATAAACCGGGAGAGGAAAGGTAAGTATCATAAATCTCTGATACCATGTAAATAAGCTAATAGTTCTCTCTGCCTTCTATTATCATCTTGAGTGCATATAAAATTAAAATAATATTAGTTAATATTACTAATTATATATATATATATTATGATTTTGACTCCAATATATTTGCTCTTTGTCTATATGACAAAAGTGACCAAATTTAATAGAAATCGATGTTTGAATTTGTTAATATCGATGGAGTAGAAAAGATGATGGTATTTTTCGACATAGATGAGATAAGAGAGAGAGAGATAGGCTGATGGAAGGACCACTACAAAAAACAGGAGTTTTCCAACGGACAAATCTGTTGGAAAACCCCTTTCCCAACGGACGGCAACGGATCCACGACCGTTGGGAATAGCTCGTTGCAAATCGGGATCCGTTGCAATTCGCAACAGAGTTGTAACGGATAATATCCTTGCAAATTTTTACCGGACGACCAACGGATAACGCCGTTGAAATTTTGTAATAGATGCCCGTTGAAATAATTTGTAACGGACGCCTGTTAAGAATTTGCAATGGATGACCGTTGAAATATGGTAATGGATGTCCGTTAAAATTTTTTAACGGACGTCTGTTGCCATCCAGGCGGGAAGATGAGTGGGATTTTAAAAAGCAACGAACGTCCGTTGCAAATTGGCGGGAAAGGGCAACGGACGTCCGTTACCATTTGGCGGGAAAATATCGCCAAAGGATGCCCGTTAGAAATTGTAATGGACATCCATTGGAAAGTTGGTTAAAAAAATAAGAAAATAAAAAAATAAAACTATTTTTTGAAATAAAAAGTTTTTAATTTAAATATTAAATTTTTTCACAAAAACCATTAAAACTAAAACTAATCCTATTACATTTCATTTAGATCGACTGTGTCGATATCATCTCCCCGATCGCCACCACCTTTAGACGGCGTTGCATCCGAATCGGAACCCGCTTCTTTCTGCGACGTTGATCCTCTCACTTAGCCGGATGGAAACTCAATTACGCTCTCTAAATGCTGTATTTTGGCTCGAGTTTCTCGAAGTTTTGATTCGAGATCCTCGATCTACCGTTGTTACGTGTAACTCTCTTGGAGTGCGGGAGGTACTGTCGTGCAACCTCGATGATATCTTTTTGAAGTGTCCTGAGACCGTATAGACGCCCTTATACGGTCTCACTGACTACAAGACAAACAAAATTAGAATTAGATTTTTACAAAATATTTTATTAATAATCGAAAACCAAAAGAATAAGTTTTTACCTCTAAATAAATTTTTTCCTTTTGTAAAGGACTCAACTCGTCGGGAGTTGAATCACAAGCTTGTGATTGTTGTATGATCTTCTCCGACACAGCTTTCACGATTCTCTCCGCTCGAGGATCGACGTGTTCGGGTTTGTCGACCTCTTCCCCGACGACCGGCTTCTTCTTGGCGTGGGTTTCCAATACCAGCTTAAGAAGAGTCGGTTCTCTTCCTATCCGTTGCATCTGTAATATAAAATAAACTTAATTAGATAAATATTGTAAAAAATGTAAATAATAAAAAAATTTACCAATTCTTGTTTTCTTTTCGGAAATGATTTTGATCCCGAAGTATGACGATGCGGACCATCTCCGGGAACCTTCTCGCCTTATCGACATTTTTTGGCCTTCTCGCTCTTGGTCTTGAAGTCTTCCGACTTCCAATGTTGGATTAGTTGGCTAAAGACCTCGTACGTTGCCCATGTCGGTTTGCGATTTTTGGTGTAGTAGTTGTGCTTGGCGTTGTTCATCATAAGGTGCATCCGAACCTATATGTCGCATACCCATGCTGTGTAGATACAGAATACATCCTTTCTCCGCCATCTGTATGGACACTGCAAAATGATTTATAATGTGTTTGTTTTATAACATATATAACTAATTATTTTAAATTAAATGTAATTTAAAACTTACGATAAAAGTGCACCACCATTGGTGGTGCACAACTTCTGGCGTAACTTGCCATGAATAATATAATCGGTCCGGTAAGGACCCTTGGATGATGTCATTGTTCGTGTGTTTGAGCAAATCATCCACGTCAAACCTGCAATATCAAATTAAAAAGTTAGATAATATTTATAATTTATAATAATATAAATGCAAATAATAACTTTTTTTTACCATAACGTCCTGATAGAACGTTCGGGATCGATAATCGGAAAGATAGGACGCCCATCAAAATTATCGATCAAGGAATCGGTATCCACCATATCATCCTCTTCATCAAATATCGGCGGTGCCGATATTGGTGAATGAGGACGATATGGTGGTGGTGGAGGCGGGGGAAGAGTTCCCGCAAAACCAGCCAACATTCCTCTCGATCCTATATATCGTCTAACCCTCATTGTTTTTGTTTATTGTTTGTAAATGTGTTTGTGTGTGAAATGTTGTGTTTGAGAGGATTTTGAGGTTTTGATTTGTGTTGAAAATGAAACTGTTCAACAGTTTATATACAGAAATTTTCAACGGATGCTCGTTGGAAAACAAGTCATATCAACGGATGCAGTTAATTGACACGACGTTCTGCCTTTTCAAAGCCCATTAGAAATGCGTGTTCCCGAAGCAACGGACGACGAAATGGCGGCTCGTCTCCCTTGGCAACGGTCATCTGTTACAATTTCCAACGGATGCCCGTTAGAATTTCTGCAGACTAGGGTAGGCATCATTACACTTTGCAACGGGCATCCGTTGCAAATTGTAACGGACGCCCGTTAAAAAATTTTCTAACGGGCATCCGTTGCCACTTTTAACGGATATCCGTTAGAATTTTTTCGACCGTAACAGGTTCCAATGGATGCCCGTTGGTATCTTTGTAACGGGTGTCCGTTACAATTTTCCAACGGATGCTCGTTCGAAATATGGAAAACTTAGAAATGTTTTCTAAGTGTCGGAGGCGATTTCGTGTTTCAACGAGCATCCGTTAATATTTGCAACGAATGCCCGTTGGTATTAGATAATATGACATTTAATACATTAAACATCGTTTATATATTCTTCGATTGTATTAACATTTCGATTGTTCGATTACACATCATCTACATTATCGTTAATTGCGGAATGGCACGGAGGGATTTTCGCCCAATAATTGTCTCCTTAATACAACACTAATCATCACCGTGTGTACCTTAATAACAATTATTAAACACTTGTATTTATATGAATCAATGTTAGAATAAAATTTCTAACATTTGTAGAGTTAGTCATTCCAGTTTTAGTTCAGATTGAACTGGTATGTGTTATTCATATTTTAATGATAACCAAATTTTATTCGGTTTGATTCGTTTCGGTTATAAAACGGTTTTGTTTAATTATAATAATAAAAAATATTATAACTTGTGTAGACATTCAAGTGATTTCAACGTATTGCTTTATTTTTTTAATTAATATTCATGTTAGGAATGATAAAATCCATGGAAACTTTGGAAATTAAGATCTTTGAGAGAGATTTATCACCGAGGATGCAAATGTTTTTGAATCGTGAATCGATTCATGATTTCTCAAATATTCTACCATATCTGTGTAATGCATACTATCACTTCCTATTTATGTGAATGTGTAAATATAAAAACGTATGCATACACATGCACGATCTTTATATATTGTAGTTTTGATTAACGAGTACACGAGACATCACCTATAATTTCAAGTATGATTATATACATAATAAATGATTTTTGGAAATAAAATAAAAATATCAATAGATATAGGAACTTTTCTATCATAAATATATATATATATATATAGAAAATCACATAATAACCAAACTTCTGAATACATAAATCATATCAACCATTTCAATAATTTACACTTTTCCATCATTCGTCAAACTGAATATCAGATTTACAGTTTTACTTTCATCGGTTATGTGTAAATCTTTCAATGAGCAATACTCTTTCAAATCCATGTGTGATTTAATATTATCTTTCATATTTCTTGTAAAATTTAATAATGTGTTGATGATGTTATAAAAAATTATTCTCTATATGCATGATATCAAGATTATAATGAATCTTTAGTTTTTTCCAATACAGTAGATCCCAAAATGTGTTGTTCTTATAGCTATTTGAGTAACTCGGTATCCATCAATTATCGGATAATTGTTTCCTCTGCAATTAATACTCTTAGAAAAGCCCAAAATAAGAAGTAGCTCTAAAAAACTCTTCATCAGTCAAAGCTAGAGGATGAGACTTCTACACAACTACATTCCATTTTAAGTTTTCTTGTTACGCCATGTTGTATCATCAGGAGGAAGGAAATAACGATGATAATCAAACCAACTTGTCTTTTTTCCATATTTCAACTAGAAAATATTTGTTTCATCCATGACAAACAAATAAACCAATAGACCATGCGTTGTCCATCCAGATAACATACCATAAGATGGAAAATCACTTATTGTCCATCTAAAAGCACCTTGTAATATAAAATTACGTCACGTTGCAACATCGCACGCTTGAATCCCCTTTAATTCTTCAATCAATGGTTGAAGAATTATATCTCAAATTTTTCTAGACTGATTAAGCTCGCGAATCAATATTGTTGAAAAAAATAACTCTCTTTTCACGTACATGTCTGGCATTAAATTGTATGGTTCAATATTTTTCATTTTTAGTAAATTAAAGTTTTTTTCATTTGTTTTTCGTGGAAAATAATGGAAAATGTTTTTAACATAAAATTTTGTTGGGCTTTTTCTTTTTGTAATAAGGAAAAAGACAATTTATATTAGGAAAACAAGATAAAATACGCCAAAAGTTAAACAAAACTAGCATAAGATTTTATTCAACGATAATACATTGTATGAAATTCATCAACAATTTGTAGAACTAATGTATAAGTAGTCTTCAAAACGGAGTTTACGCAACTTTAGAGCTTATTTTCATCTGAAAAAATTACAAAGACAAAGTAAATGATAAACATATCATAGTATTATAATTGAAATAAATCATAATTTTTTTTATGTCTATCCATATGGTATAATAATATATACCAGAAAGGATATTCCTAAAAGAAGAATTAACTTAGTTTTTAAGTCTTCATCCAATTTACACCAATTAAAAAAGATAAATAAAGTCATATTTGACATCTTCTCCACTTGTAAAGCTTAAAACTTCAATTGAATGCAAATTCATACATGTATAGTAATTATCAATTGAAATTATTCCAATGAGATATTCATTAATTTTTAGATATTAAACAATAAACAAATGAAAGAATTGATAATAGAAAATACCTTTCGAGATTGAACTTATCCCAATTAGATATTTATAAAAATTTTAGATATTAAACAATAAACAAATGAAAGAATTGACAAAAAAAAATATCTTTCGAGATTGAACTTATCCCAATTAGATATTCATGAAACTTTTAGATATTAAACAATAAACAAATGAAAGAATTGATAAAAAGGAATACCTTTCGAAATTGAACTTATTCCAATTAGATATTCATGAAATTTTTAGATATTAAACAATAAACAAATGAAATAATGGATAAAAGGAAATACCTTTCGAGATTGATCAAAATTATGAGAAGAAGAAGTAGAAGTGGATGAAGGCATATTGCAAACACCGACGCATGCGATAGGACATTTGAAGGCTTTAAATTTTTCTTTCATTACACAAGTCTTTATGCAATTTGCATAACAAGAAGTGAAAAATGATGCTTCTGTCTCTAGTACCATTGTACTTATGATGATCATCATCACCATCATCATCATCACATTCTTCATATCTCTCTTCATCTTTGTGGAATATTATTTGTATTTTTCCCTCTTTTGAGTGTCTTTGTGTTTTTTATATTCTCTATCTCTTTTGAGTGTCTTTGTGTGGGTTTATATAAGAATTTTAATTCATTTCAACAAATGAGGTATTTTTAAATAATCTTAATCTTAAGTAATAAATTATGTGATAACATCCTGGGTGATTAAGCTCTAGATTTGATATTAATTGGTTAAAGATCCATGGATACCATACCATAAGAGTCATAGACAACGTGGAAAGTAAGAAAAAGTCACGGTAACAAAAAAAAAATACAAATTTTGTTAAAAAATCAGTAACTTATGTCAAATATAATCAATAGTTTAATTAAATTAATTAACATTTAAAAAAATTGATAATATATTTATATACATTGGAACTCGCGCTTCACATGAAGAAATTCTCAAATTGAAATGCACTAGATGATACTCGCGCGTTGCACGATTTTGTGATAATTATATTGTATGTTTCTTAAACATTATATATAATTCATGAATTCAATTGTTATGACATTTGATATATGTATCAGCCAATACAAACACACGAATTCTAATTTTCACTGTAAAAATTTAAACAATAGATTTATAAGATGTAATGTAAACTAATTGAAATTGAAATTGTAATATACTGGAGATAGTGATTACATACTTTAAACATTTGACATCTGTTAACAATATCATTGAAATTGTAAAATGTAATATGTTGGAGATAATGATTGCATAATTTGAACTTGAGCGTTTTTTATTTTTATTTATATGTATCTGTATAATTTTTTAGGACTAAATTGAATTTATAACATGATTTAAAAATAATTATTGAGGTATGGACATAATTTGAGAATCTTTAAAACTATGTTTAAATTTCTTGATTGTCTTTAAATTTTGATTGGTATAGATATTTGTGGAGTATGACGGTCGAAGTGTTAACAAACATGATGGATTTTACAAAGGATAATTACGCAATGCTATGAAACAAAAAACATATATTAATTAATATAATTGTTAATTTTTTTAATATCGTTTATCAAAATCTAGATGATGCCCGCACATTGCGCTGTTTTATGATAATTAAACTGTGTTTTTTAAATTGTTTGTCCTCCATGTTTAGCTGTCCATTGCAAAAAAAAAAAAACAACAGAACAAATAAGATTCTAGGTCTTTGAAAACTTTTAGGTTTTTCAGATTGATATATATAATTTTTTTATAAGTAGAAACTTAAAATGCAAAGATAAAAACTGAAAATATGTTTACTTTAATTCAGTTCTATATGTGTTTATATGTTGTAACCTGTATTTATATTTTGTGTAATGTATTGGTTGTTTTCATTAATATTAATCTTTATTTTATTTTGATTCTTGATATGATTCTATATCCATACACATAATGATATAAATAAAATACGATTTTATTCAAGTTTTGTTTTTACTTTTGTTTATTATAACGAACAAATTATCTCAAGCGAAGACCTTGCAACTTAATTATTTTTAATATTTTCATTTTTTTTCAAATATTATTTAATTTTGTAATATTTTAGAAATTTTAATTTGATTAATCAGAAAGAAATTATAATTTATGTTTCAAAAATGTATAAACAATTTTTTATAATTGTAATAATAAAAATAGTCACAGTAACAATAAAATGTATGACTACTTTCTATTTTATTACTATTAAGATTATATCTAAATTAGATTTAAATAGAGATTTTTCTCTATCATGGTGATGTGGTTTCACCATAGGAAAGAAACAGAACTCCTTATTGTATATATGATTTCATAAATTATAAATCAATTCTAATTATATTATGAATAGTAGTTTTTGAGTGTTTATTTGATTTGATTTTTTATATGGCTCTATATCCACATACAAATTGATATAACTAAAAAAGATTTTATTCAAGTTTTGTTTTTATTTTTTATTATAAATAAGAAATTAACTCAAGCGAAGACCTTACAATTTAATTATTTTTAATATTTCCAATTGTTTTCAAATTTTATTAAATTTTATAATATTTTTTAAAATTTGATTGATTAATTCAGAAAAAAACTATAATTTATTTTCAAAAAACTTGTAAACAAATTTTTATATTAAAATAATAAAAATAATAAAAATAATAATAAAATATATTGCCACATTCTATTTTAGTAATATTATAATTATATTTAAATTAGATATAGATAGGAGTTTTTCTCTCTCTTGGTGATGTGGTTTTATGAGAGTAGAGAAAAAACATCATTATTATATGTATATAAGTTTTTTCAAATTTTATTTAATTTTGTAATATTTTTAGAAATTTTAATTTGATTAATTGAGAAAGAAATTATATTTTATGTTTCAAAAATTGGTAATTTTTTTATAATTACAATAATAAAAATAATAATAATAACAATAAAATACATGGCTACTTTCTATTTTATTACTATTAAGATTATATATAAATTAGATTTAAATAGATATTTTTCTCTTGGTGATGTGGTTTCACCATAGAAGAGAAAAAAACCTCTTCAACTTTAATCACATTAAAAATATTAGTTTTTTGAATATTTATTTGATTTTGATTCTTGATATGGTTCTATATCTACATATAGATTGATATAAATAAAAACGATTTTATTCAAGTTTTGTTTTTATTTTTATCATAAAGAAGAAATTAACTCAAGACCTTACAAATAATTATTTTAATATTTTCAATTGTTTTCAAATTTTATTTTAAATATTTTTTAAATTTTTAATTGATTAATTCGTAAAATAAATTACAATTTATTTTTAAAAAATTTGTAAACAAATTTTTATATTAAAATAATAACAATAATAATAAAATATTTTTTTACCTTCTATTTTAATAATATTATGATTATATTTAAATTAGATATATATAGAAGTTTTTCGGTGTCTTGGTGATGTGGTTTAATGATAGAGGAGAAAAAAGCCTTCTTATTATATATATAATTTTTTCAAATTTTATTTAATTTTGTAATATTTTTAGAAATTTTAATTTGATTAATTCAAAAAAAAATTATAATTTATGTTCCAAAAATTGGTAATTTTTTTATAATTACAATAATAAAAATAACAATAAAATATATGGTTATTTTCTATTTTATTACTATTAAGATTATATCTAAATTAGATTTAAATAGAGATTTTTCTCTCTCTTGGTATGGGGTTTCCACCATAGGAAAAAAAAACCTCCTCAACTCTAATCATATTATAAATATTAGTTTTTGAATGTTTATTTGATTTTGATTCTTGATATGATTCTATATCCACAAACATATTGATACAAAAAAACCATTTTATTTAAATTTTGTTTTTTTATTATAAAGAAGAAGTTAACTCAAGCGAAAACCTTTCAACTTAATTATTTTAAATATTTTCAATTGTTTTCAAATTTTATTTATTTTTTTAAATTTTTTAATTTTATTAATTCAAAAAGAAATTATATTTTTTTAAAAAAAACTTGTAAACAAATTTTTATATTTAAATAATAAAAATAATAAAAAATAACAATTAAACATATTACCACCTTTTAATTTACTACTATTAATATTATATTTAAATTAGATATAATTAGAGGTTTTTCTCTCTCTTGGTGATGTGGCTTCATGAGAAGAGAGAAAAAAACCGCTTTATTATATATATGATTTGAATGGGTTTTGTCAAAACCTATCGACGCTTCACTCAAACATTGATGTTTTTTTTTTCACGATTGAGTGTTCTTTTGGGCAAATGGAAGGTTTTTTGTTCTCGTCTGGATCTACAGGACTAATTTTAGATTTAATAACAGTTATACATTGTAAAATATTTAGTATTAAATCTATATCATTTGATTTATTTTTTAAAGATAAATTTGATCATATGATTATTAATTTTAAACTTAATATTAACCCTTGATTTTGTTGTTTATATATATATATATATATATATATATATATATATATATATATATATATATATATATATATATATATATATATATATATATATATATATATATATATATATATATATATATATATATATATATATATATATATATATATATATACAGCAATGACAAGATAACATAAAATTTTAGCATACAAAAACATTAAATAAGATTTAGTGATTTTTTAAAACTACATTTTTAAGAAATATTTTAAAAAAAATACAATTATTATTATTGTTGTTGTCGTAAAAAAACAATATACACATATAGGGGCATACCTGATATTGTATTATTTGGATCATATGCGCCCAATGAAAGAATTCAACTTTAACCTGATTCGAATTCTAAACTCTAAAATTCTATTACATCAAATTGAACAGAAGATCATAATAAATATATGTATTCATAGAATACGGAATGTAATGGAATGAATCTTCTGGTTCTACGTGTAGTCGCCAGATTCTACACACAGATGAGATGTGTAAAAAACTAATGAGATTTTCTGTAGTTTTTTATGTGTTTGTAACAAAATGAATCTTCATGGATAATCGAATGAAATATTTTAATACTTCTCCACAATCACACACATCTCAAACGGGGATGTCAGAGGCATCTTATATGGATTCGAGGCGATATGTGACTGGTTATTGTATCTTTCTTGGTTCTAAACCAAATCGTGAATTGTTTGGATTATTAATCGTGCACTATATTAAAACAAAGAAAGAACATAAAATAGAGTACAAATGCAAGGAATTAGTCAATAGAAATATCTTTCAAGATTAGTTGGAGTGAATTAGATCAAAATATTAGAGATAAGGGTTCTCCAAAGTTTGAATCACTTGAGATAACAAATGGTGGCTTTTCATTTCTCCTCGTTTCCACAATAGTTTTGAAAATTCTTTGTAACGAAATCAGAAAAGCACTACTTGTGTCTATGTCACCATTGCCCCTATCATCACCATCACTACCATCATCACCACCAACATACTCTTCACTCTATTTCTCTATCGTGTGAGTGTTCTTTTGTGGTCTTATAGGGTTAGTCATTCCAGTTTTAGTTCAGATTGAAGTGGTATGTGTTATTCATATTTTAATGATAACCAAATTTTATTCGGTTTGATTCGTTTTGGTTATAAAACGGTTTTGTTTAATTATAACAATAACAAATATTATAACTTTTGTAGAAATTCAAGTGATTTCAATGTATGGTTTTTTTTTGTTGTTAAATTAATATTCGTGTTAGGTATGATAAAATCCATGGAAACTTTGGAAATTAAGATCTTTGAGAGAGATTTATCACCGAGGATGCAAATGTTTTTGAATCTTTAATTGATTCGTGATTTCTCAAATCTTCTACCATATGTGTGTAATGCATACTATCACTTCCTATTTATGTGTATGTGTAAACATAAAAACGTATGCATACACATGCACGATCTTTATACATTGTAGTTTTGATTAACGAGTACACGAGACATCACCTATAATTTCAAGTATGATTATATACATAATAAATGATTTTGGAAATAAAAAATTTGTGAATACAAAAATCAAATCAACCATTTCAATAATTTACCTTTTTCCATCATTCGTCATTCTGAATATCGAAACTGTAGTTTTACTTTCATTGGTTATGTGTAAATCTTTCCATGTGTAATACTCTGTCAAATATATGTGTGATTTAATATTATCCTTCATATTTCTTGTGACGTTTAATATTGTGTTGATGATGTTATAAAAAAAATTATTCTCTATATGCATGATATCAAGATTATGTTGAATCTTCAGTTTTTTCCAATACGGTAGATCCCAAAATGTGTTGTTCTTATACCAATTTGAGTAACTTGGTATCCATCAATTCTCGGATAATTGGTTCCTCTGCAATTGATACTCTTAGGAAATCCCAAAATAAGAAGTCGCTCTTAAAAAACTCTTCATCAGTCCAAGCTGGAGGATGAGACTTCTACACAACTACATTCCATTTATAAGTTTTCTTGTTACGCCATGGTGTATCACCAGGAGGAAGAAAACAACGATGATAATCAAACCAACTTGTCTTTTTTTCATGTTTCAACTAGAAAATAATTGCTTCATCCATGACATACGAATAAACCAATAGACCATGCGTTGTCCATCCACATAACATACCATAAGCTGGAAAATCACTTATTGTCCATATAAAAGCATCTTATAATAAAAATTACGTCATGTTGCGACATCGCACTCTTGAATCCCCCCTCCCACCCATCTTTTAATTCTTCAATCAATGGTTGAAGAATTATATCTCAACTTTTTCTAGACTGATTAAGCTCGGGAATCAATATTGTTGAAAAAAATAACTCTTTTTCACGTACATGTATGGCATCAAATTGTATGGTTTAATATTTTTATTTTTAGTAAATTAAAGTTCTTTTCATTTGTTTTTTACGGAAAATAAATGGAAAATGTTTTTAACATAAAATTTTGTTGGTTTTTCTTTTTTTAACAAGGAAAAAAGCAATTTATATTAGAAAAACAAGATAAAATATGCCAAAAATTAAACAAAACTAGCATAAGATTTTATTCATCGATACTACATTGTTTAGGATTCGTCAACAATTTGTAGAACTAATGTATTAGTAGTCTTCAAGACCGAGTTTACGCAACTTTAGAACTTATTTTCATCTGAAAAATTACAAAGACAAAGTAAATGAAAAACAAATCATAGTAATATAATTGAAATAAAGTATCATAATCTTTTTATGTCTATCCATATGGTATAATAATATATGTCAAAAACCATGTTCCTAAAAGAAGAATAAACTTAGTTTTTAAGTCTTCATCCAATTTACACCAATTAAAAAAGGTAAATAAAAGTCATATTTGACATCTTCTCCACTTGTAAAGCTTAAAACTTGATTTGAGTGCAAGTTCATACATGTACAGTAATTATCAATTGAAATTATCCCAATGAGATATTCATTAAATTTTTAGATATTAAACAATAAATAAATGAAAGAATTGATAATAGAAAATACCTTTCGAGATTGAACTTATCCCAATTAGATATTTATAAAATTTTTAGATATTAAACAATAAACAAATGAAAGAATTGACAAAAAAAATACCTTTCGAGATTGAACTTATCCCAATTAGATATTCATGAAATTTTTAGATATTAACAATAAACAAATGAAATAATTGATAAAAAGAAATACCTTTCGAGATTGAACTTATCCCAATTAGATATTCATGAAATTTTTAGATATTAAACAATAAACAAATGAAATAATGGATAAAAGGAAATACCTTTCGAGATTGATCAAAATTATGTGAAGAAGAAGTAGAAGTCGATGAAGGCATCTTGCAAACACCGACGCATACGATGGGACACTTGAAGGCTTTAAATTTTTCTTTCATTACACAAGTCTTTATGCAATTTGCATAACAAGAAGTGAAAAATGATGCTTCTGTCTCTAATACCATTGCACTCATGATGATCATCATCACCATCATCATCATCATCATCGCATTCGTCATATCTCTCTTCATCTTTGTGGAATATTATTTGTATTCTTCTCTCTTTTGAGTGTCTTTGTGTTCTTTTTACTCTCTATATCTTTTGAGTGTCTTTGTGTGGGTTTATATAAGAATTTTAATTTATTTCAACAAATGAGGAATTTTTAAGTAATCTTAATCTTAGGTAATAAAATTTGTGATAAAATCCTAGGTTATTAAGCTCTAGATTTGATATTAATTGGTCAAAGATCCATGGATGATACCATACCATAAGAATCATAGACAACTTGGAAAGTAAGAAAAATTTACGGTAACAAAAAATACAGATTTTGTTAAAAAATCAGTAATCAATAGTTTAATTAAATTAATTAACATTTAAAACAATATATATATATATATATATATTAGAACTCGCGCTTCAAAAGGAAGAAATTCTGAAATTGAAATGCATTTGAATGGGTTTTATTGTTTTCAACAATATTGATTCGTAAATGAACAACTAAATAAGATTCGTAAATGAAATCCCAAATAAGTGATGTGTTAGTGTGTGATCCGTTAGATAATCCGTCAATTTGATGTTTTTGTTTTTTTTACCATTGGGAGTCGTTTTGGACAAATGGAAGTTTTTTGGTTCTTATTTGGATTTGTTGGACTATTTTTAGATTTAATAACAGTTATATATTGAAAATATTTAGTACTAAATCTATTTCATTTGATTTATTTTTATTTTTAAAGATAAATTTTGATCATACGATTATTAAATTTGAATTTAATATTAACCATTGATTTGTTTGTTTATGTATATATATAGCAATTAAAAGAGAACATAAAATTTTAGCGTACAAAAACATAAAATAAGACAATAATTTTTAAAAACTTCATTTTTAAGAAATATTTTAAAAAATTTATAATTACAGTTATCATTATTATTGTTGATATTGTTGTTGTTGTAAAAAATATACATATATAAGGTCATACCTAATATTATATTATTTGGATCATATGCTAAAAAATCCGATTTGACATGATTCGGATTTTAAATCCTAAAATTTTATTACATCAAACTGAACATAAGATCATAATAAACATATGTATCCATAGAATACGTAATGTAGTAGTGCAATCGCTGGATTCTACAAACAGATGGAATGCGTAAAAAACCAATAAGATTTTATGTAGTTCTTTTTATATGTCTGTAACAAAATGAATCTACATGAAAAAACTCATTTCTATATATACACCTGAATCATGGACCATAAACCGAGAGTTAATCGGTTAATTAGCTGGTTTTCTATTGTAATTTCATCCATCATAAAATATAATGATACAACCAAAGGTTTCTATGCATATAATCTTCCTCATTCATTTCAATACCGAAGTCCAATTAATTAAACTCAAATCCGATCACATTTAGTTTAGAATAAATCGAATGACAACACTTATGTCATAATTATTCACATATACTGATCCACAATTATAAGATTAATCCAAAAATCTTATAATCTCCCACTTGGACCATATATATAGCCATACAACTATGGAATAAACTTAAGAGCGCTCATATATTGTTGTCATCAAACCGGTGTTGACACCAATCTCGTCCATCGACCATATCAGTGCATAACAAAGGGATATAACCATATTTCAATGTAATTAGACCCATATTTGATTACTAACGCAAATACAGAGATATATATTTGAATCTAGATGCATAGCATGAAGATTTTACGTGAAGTGATCGATACATGTCTATCTCCAATAGGTCCTACCTTATTGAAATCACTTAAATCGAATCATACATAAACTTAAACTGAATAGTTTCGAAACATAATACTGAAACTGAATAAACGTACATTTACCATCCAAGAGCAAACTGGAATAGATACAAGACTCCCACTAAATTGAAATATCATCACAAAATACAATACCCATATGAGTAGTGTGCTCATGAAAAGCTTTAGGTATAACACCTTTAGTCAGTGGATCCACAACCATGGAGTTTGTATCTGTATGCTCTATCGAAATGATATCACTCTGTATTCTCTCACAAACAACAAGATACTTAATATCAAAGCGTTTTGACTTCGTAGTAATCTTGTTGTTGTTAGAGTATAATATCGCAGAATGACTGTCACAATAAATTTTTAGCGGTCCATCCATGCCACGAGATTTTGCTCACTATGCCAAGAAATAACCCCACCAGCGAGAAAAAACACATAGCTTGAAATAAATCGAAGACTATCGAGGCACCCATCATAATCTGCATCTAAATAACCAGTGATCTTGAGCTGGTCTGATCATTTGTGCACGAGCATATGATCCTTTGTTTTCTAAAGATATTCATCACCTGTTTGGTAGTTTTCCAATGATCAATCCTAGAGTTGCTTAAGTATCACCCTAAAACGCCAACAATGTATGCCACATCAAGCGGTGTGCAGACTTGTGCATATATTAGACTCCCTACAGCCAAAGCATAAGGAATCTTCCTCATTTCTTGAATCTCCAATTCAGTCTTTGGGTATTGTCTAAGGCTGAATTTATCACCCTTAGAAATAGATGTATCTATACCTTCACATCCTTTCATGTCAAACCGCTCAAGAACTTTATCGATGTAACTATTTTGTGATAAACCTAATATACCCCGATAGTGGTCTCGGTGTATATTTATATCCAATACAAAAGAGGCATCACCAAGATCTTTCATCTCGAATTGCTCCAAAAGAAACTTCATAGTTTCACACATAAAGCTCACATCGTTTGCATCAATAAGAATATCATCCCTGTAAGGGATTATCAAAATTAATTTTTTCTCATTGATCCTGTGGTATACACAATCATCTACCTGACTCACCTCAAAGCCATATGAGATGATTATACGATGAAACTTGTGATATCATTGACGAGATGTTTGCTTCAAACCATAAATGAATTTTCTTTATTTGCAAACCATTTTCTTTGGATCTCCAACCACAAAGTGTTCTAGTTGCACCATATAAATAGTCTTCAATGTCACCGTTGAGAAAGGTTTTTTAACATTTATCTTATGCAGCTCTAAATCATAATGAGTTGTTACTACCATCAATACTCTCAAAGATTCTTTCGATGAAACTGGAGAGAAAATCTCTTTGTAGTTTATGCCTTTCTTGAGTAAATCATTTGGCGACTAGAAGTGCTTTATACCTTTCCACATTGCCATGTGACCCCATTTGGGTTTGAATATCCATTTGTATCCAACGGATTTCGCACATTCAGACAAAGAGACAATATCACAAATATCATTATCATCCATAGACTTAATCTCTTCATTCATGGTATCGGTCCACTTTTAAGAGTTAACACTTTGAGTGGCTTGGCGGACGTTAACTGGATCATCTTCTTTCAATCCAATGTCTCTCTCATGTTCTTGAAAAAATAGTATATAGTCATCAGAAATAACACTTCTCATCTATCGAGTAGACCTACATGGCACAATTTCCTGATGTATTTGTTCTTGAGGTTCATGAACTTATTCCTCATAGATTTCAGAAACGATATTTAGAGTATCTTGATTCATAGCTCGAGCAACATATTCCAAATGATTTTCAGCTAAAATATTTGGAATAGGAATTATTATCTTTTGTGAAACAAAAGTTTCATCCTTATCATTTCCAAAACAAAATTTTTCATCAATTTTCTGAGGTTCGATGTCCTCAAAGAACGTCGCTACTATCGTCTTAAAGATCATCTTTTTCATTGGATCATAAAGCTTATACCTCTTAGTTCTTTCTGAGTATCCAACAAAGTAACAACTTATGGTTTTGGAATCCAATTTTCTTTCATCGAGTCGATAAGATCGAGTCTCGACTTGACATCCTCAAATGTTAAAATGCCTTAAGCTAGGACGTCTACACGTCCATAACTCATAAGGCATCTTAATTGTTGCTTTATTTGGTAATCTGTTCAAGATATAAATTGTTACCTTTAATGCCTCACCCCAAAAGGATTTTAGGAGAGTAGAAAACGATATCATACTTGTCACCATTTCTTGAACTGTATGTTTCATCTCTCTGCAATACCATTCATGCTAGATGTACCTAACATTCTGTATTAGGGAACAATTCCAAATTCCTCGAGGTACTTGGGAAAATGGACATGAACGTCGTTCACCTGATCCGTCATTTCTACGGTCGTATTCATTACCTCGATCAGAACAAACATCCTTAACATGTTTATTAAGTTGAAGTTCAACCTCAGCCTTAAACACTTTGAAAACATTACAAACCTCTAACTTCTCATGAATCAGATAAAGGTAACTATATCGACTATAATCATATATGAATGATACAAAGTAATGTTGACCATTCCAAGAAGCAATAGGAAACAGTCTGCATACATCTGTATGTATCAATTCCAAAGTCTCAAGTTCAATATGTACGTTTACATACTTTGTTTTCTGTTTCTCTTTAATACAATTGACACAATGGTAAAAATCCGAAAAATCAAGAGTTTCAATAATTTCGTATGATACAAAATGTTCTATTCTCGATTTCGATATATGGCCTAATCGTTTATGCCATAAAGTAACAAAATTTGCATCCATCAATTTACGCTTCACACCATGTGAACCAACATGTAAGATTTCACTATATGAAAGGATAATATCGAGCATATCAAAATTATCTGAAACAGATAAAGTATCAGTTCCATCACATGCAAATGAAATGAAAGGGTAAAATTAAGGTTTCCAAATGAACAAGAAAATCCTAATTTGTCCAATGTAAAAATTGAAATCAAGTTCCATCTAAAATACGGTACAATGAAACCACCCTTCAAATCTAAAATTTGATTGGCCTTCGTCAAAAGCCCACCCTTTTACCATCACCCACATTGATGTATCTTTCACCATCAATCGATTTTCAGTAATGGAGGCAACTCTATGCAGTAATACTTGCGTGAGTTGTAGCATCAGAATCAACCCACCAAGTATGACCTGGTACAGAAGCTAAATTGATCTCAGGACAAACCAAAGTGATAGCCAAACCTTTATTTGTATGCCAAGTATGACACTTCGTGCAAGATTTCTTCATATGACCAATCTTGTGAGAAAAGAAGCATTTTTGAACCTTAACTTGATTTGTATTTTGTTTCTTTTGCACATGAGTTGTTTAGAAATAAGTGGTTTCATAATCTTTTTTCCTTTTCTCGATCTTGCCAATTTGTCCCTTTGACATCATAGCTAACCTTAAAATGATTGTATTGTGCAGGGAGAGAGATCAAAATCAAGCACACTAGGACGTCTTCCGATTACCCAAGTCTAAATGCCTTTAACTTAGAGGAATTGTTTGACATTTTTATGATGTACTCTCGAATACTCTTGTTGCCCTTGTACCTCATAGAGACAATTTCCACTAAAAGCATGATTGTTTATACTTTATCATTTCTGACAAAACATTTTTCCAAGGCCTCGAGATATTTCTTAACCAATGTCACCTCAATGGGCACAGAGCCTCTAAAAACAGGAGGAATGAAATGCTTGATGATCATCAAATACGTGCGGTTTAAGGTTTCCCAGCGTACGAGTTTGTTACGATCCTCAATAGAATTCGATTCCACTATCGCTGGACGAACCTTCCTAATCGCAAGGTCGTGACCCATAAAAGCAAGCAAGGTCAGAAATGCTCTTTCTAGTTAGTAAAGGTCGACCCATTCAACATAGCGACCAAACTGATGTTGGCAAAGATACATGATGACGATTGCACAATAGTAAAATAAAAGATAACTTGTGTTAGACATATATTAAATAAAAACTTAACTGAATGATAACACAAAATCTAATCCCATCGCAAGACATCTACGCAATATCAAAATTTAATCTATGGACATTAACTTTAACTTGCAATACATAACTCAACACATTAAATAAATAGTGTAAATTAAATATCTCATTTAATGGTTAACTTTAGACATACCATCACATTTATGTCATGCCAAACCTTCATATATATATATATATATATATATAAACAGCAGACGCACTTTAACTAGACCGCATACGATAATTCCCTTGATATAATAATACCAACTCGGAAGGTCAATATGGTAATTGCAATACCCGTCAACAAGAATGCACCATACGAACAAACTAGCAATCAGATTTCTCTCGGAGCATCGGCGAAACCTGTTCTTAAGCTTTTTCTCTTGCCGGAGCGAGTTTTAACTCAGCCGAGTTGAGTCACCATGGGCCTGGTGGACATGGATTCCATGGCCTCGTCGATCGGCGTCTCTGTCCCTGTCCTCCGCTTCCTCCTCTGCTTCGTTGCGACGATCCCCGTCTCTTTCCTCTGGCGACTCGTCCCGAGTCGACTCGGCAAGCACATCTACTCGGCCGCGTCGGGTGCTTTCCTCTCCTACCTCTCCTTTGGCTTCTCCTCGAACCTCCACTTCCTTGTCCCGATGATGATCGGATACGCTTCCATGGCGATTTATCGACCCAAGTGTGGCATCATCACGTTCTTCCTAGGGTTTGGGTACCTCATTGGATGGTAAAATTTCCCTTTTTCCTCCGAAAATTTTCGATTTTTTAATGCTTTCATCAGTAATGAAATTGTTCTTCGTGTTGATTGAGCCTGATTGAAATGTGGATTGATTTGATAACTGTGTAGCCATGTCTATTACATGAGTGGCGATGCTTGGAAAGAAGGAGGAATCGACGCTACTGGTACTGATAATTTTGTAATGTTATCTGCTTTTTTGAGTGTTATGCTGTGATATATACATACATATATATATATATTGTATTAAGTGAAAAAAATGGATAATATTGTTGATTTGGTCAGCTACTGGTAGAAAAGCTTTAGAAATGGAAATTTTCTTGGATGTGGCAATGAATATTGTTGATTAGAATGTGGAATCATAAATCTGGATAATATTGGATCCCATTTGCTCCACTTTGAATTCATAATAAATGAAATTAATTTCAATTTTCATTAATTTGATTTTAGTTGCATTGTCTTCTCAACACAACTATATATTTTTCCTTTTCATGCTTAATTGATTTGGTTTTTTAATGTTTAGGGGCTTTAATGGTGTTAGTGCTGAAAGTTATTTCGTGTGCGATAAATTACAATGATGGAATATTGAAGGAGGAAGGTTTGCGTGAAGCTCAGAAGAAAAACCGTTTGATTCGAATGCCATCACTAATTGAGTACTTTGGTTACTGCCTCTGCTGTGGCAGCCATTTTGCTGGTCCAGTTTATGAAATGAAAGATTATCTTGAGTGGACAGAAGGAAAAGGGGTAAGCCTTTTTTGTGATCTTCATCCTTATATATGTGTGTCAATATATATATATATATATATATGTGTGTGTGTGTGTTAGGATCTCACATCGCTTAGAAATGGGACTAAGTGATGCCTTATAAGGCCATGGGCACGCACCCTCACCCCATAAGCTAGCTTTTGGGGATGAGATCCGTGGACCTTTGCGGGATTGGTTTGAGCCTTTTATGAGATGGGTATCCAGAAATATTCCTTCGTTCGTGTTAAACTTTGTCGATATATATAATATCAACTTTTATCGGGTAATTCCTTGATTTTTGGTGATTTGTTCTTAACAGTGTGTATGTTTTCAACTAATTTTTATTGATGGGTGATAAATATTAAATCTTAACCGATTCTTGATCTGCCTGCGGTGCAACTTATCAAATACGTTTGTTTGCTTACTTTCTGTTCTTCAGATTTGGGCTACTGAGAAAGGATCGTCCCCATCGCCATATGGAGCCACAATCCGAGCTCTTGTACAAGCTGGGATTTGCATGGCTTTGTATCTTTATTTAGTGCCTTATTTTCCGTTAACTCGATTCACTGATTCCGTTTACAAAGAATGGGGATTCTGGAAAAAATTGGGTTACCAATACATGTCTGCCTTTACGGCTCGTTGGAAGTATTACTTCATATGGTCCATTTCAGAGGCTTCTATCATCATCTCTGGATTGGGTTTCAGTGGTTGGAATGATTCTTTTCCCCTTAAGCCAAAATGGGACCGTGCAAAAAATGTCGACATTTTAGGCGTTGAGCTTTCCAAGAGTGCGGTTCAGATTCCCCTTGTGTGGAACATACAAGTCAGCACTTGGCTCCGACACTGTGAGTAGAGATTTAATCCGCGGATTCTGTCAGAATAGTCTTGAGCTGATTAATCCGCGGCCATTTTCTAAGTATTTGGAATAAAGGGTTATGCAAGATTTTGATAAGACGAGATTCTAACGATAGTTACTTGCGTGTTAACTGTTCTGTTGTTTGCTATAGATGTATATGAAAGGCTCGTAAAGAGCGGGAAGAAGGCAGGTTTCTTTCAGTTACTAGCTACACAAACCATCAGTGCTGTTTGGCACGTGAGTTCCTTCATCGTTTTTCGTCATTTCTTCTCTTTTCGTATCTATTTTCAGAATCGTGGTCGATTTTTCGTTTTTTTGGAAGTTTGTGAAGGCTTTTGAATACCCTTTGGCTTACACTAAATGATCTTTATTATGTTTATTTCGTCAGGGACTATATCCGGGCTATATAATATTCTTCGTTCAGTCAGCGCTGATGATCGCTGGTTCAAGGGGTATGAATACGATACAACACGTCGTCCGTTTTCTTACCGAAGTTGTGTTTGATTTCGGAATCATTATTACCGTCTTTATCTTACCGCATTTCCATTTTTCTTCGTCGAATAGTTATTTACCGATGGCAGCAATCCATTCCTCCAAAGATGGCTCTATTGAGAAAGATAATGGTTTTCGTCAACTTCCTTTACACTGTTTTGGTCCTCAACTACTCATCAGTCGGCTTTATGGTATTTCTCCTCCCTCAACGACTCATCTTCGCCTCGTGTTTCATATTATTAACTAGGCTTGGTCATTTCGGGTTTCAGTTCGGATATAATGAGTACGGATTATTCGGGTTTTAAAAAACAAAAACCAAACAATAACTGAATTTAAATCAGTTCGGTTCGGTTGGACAACGGTTCGGTTAGGTTATATCAATAAAATATTGTAACCAAAATAAAACCCGAACTCTAATTTGTTCGGTTCTTATTCGATTATTTCGATTTTACAAAGTATTTTATCATATTAATTACAAATAAATCATATTATTCGGAATATTTCAAATAATGCATATATTTTAAAAATATAATATAATATATTATTATTTAAATTTGATATTTAATTTAGTTATTAGTTATATTAGATAAATATTCATTTGATAAATATCAATTATCTATATATTTTTTATATTTTCATTTAATCAATCAGTTATCCACGGTTATTCGATTAATAACTGAACCAAGAACCAAATTCATTCGATTTTTTAACTTTCATATCCGATCGGTCATTTTATCTATACTCGAACCGAAGCGAATGATCATAACTCGGTTCGGTTTGGTTTGGTTTTATATTACCGAACCGAAATGTCCATCCCTACTATTAACTCTCGTTCGTCGCATTTCTCCTTAAGGACTCTCATCTGGACCTCGTGTTTCATGCTAATAACGGGTTTAAGAATTCTCTGTTTATCGAATTTCTCAGGTATTGAGCTTGCACGAGACTCTCACTGCATACGGGAGTGTATACTACATAGGAACGATCGTGCCTATAGTCGTGATCCTCCTTGGTTACGTTATTCCAACGAAATCCGCAAGATCAAAGGCGCGTAAAGGAGAGTGAGGATGATTTCGAACGGGGTAATTCCTATTGATTCTGTCTCTTTAACTCTGGCTGTGTAATCAGAAACATCACGCCTTGATTCTTTACATCTCCTGAATTATCAACATGTTTTTGCTTCTCTTTAATTTTAACCTTTTCTAAGTGTCTTTGATATTTGATTTGGAACATTGTTATATATGCATACGTCCTTGAATACATAGATAGATATATGCAACACAGCACAATAATAGTCAAGGGATGAATATGTAAATCTTGATTTTTTCACTGTTAATTATTTTTGTGGTTAAATTAAACAAAAAGTAGAAAAAAAAAACCCTAAAATCTTTCAATTCCATCATTAATATTTTGAAAACTTAGTGTATTAAAGTTGTTACCTTTTTTTCCAATTCGTTGCCCCCAAGATATGGCTATAAGGGATATTGGCTTTGAAGTTGCGAGATTAAACACCTAGTTGAAGCCCATAATAATCAATAGTTCCAACAGGTTTTGAGGCAACTTAATCATATAAATTTAGAACATAAACATCAAAATGAATGATGAAAATGAAGATGATTACGAAGGGTAAACCGAGAGGAAAGAGCACGTACCGGAAACAAAGAGTTTTCTCGGTTTTTTTGGTGAGATCTGATTACGGTTTCTTATGATATACATGGGTGTATTGTAACGTAAAATCCGGATCTATGACTCACAGCAGTGAATCGCCCTTGCCTCTATCGGTATCCACATGGACGGAGGAGATCTGGACAAAGTCGAAAAAGCTAGTTGCTAGATTAGGGTTTCGGCCTCTAGATTACTTTGGGCGAAGTGTCTTTTCTTTGTGTATATTGAGAACATAGCTTAAACACTATTTATAGGGAAACGATTTAATTCTAACTTTAAAACCCTAATTAGGATTTTACCCATTTAATCCAAATAAGTCGAATTAGACCCAATTAAATTGAATTCACAATTCAATTAGAATTGGTCCTAATAACTCGAATTATTCTCAATCCTATTCATAATAAGATTTGCCCATTTACATGTTTTACTTCATTCGTCTTTGTGTGTGACCCAATAGATTTCTCATTGCGTTGATCACAAATAATGAGCGGTGTCTAGCAACACATTATTATTTCCTAAGCAAAGAGAATGTTTGTGACTCGACATTACCAATCTCGTGATTTATGTATATTAATCCTTTTGTCCTTGATGTCTAGATTGAACATGAGTCATGAAATGTATCATATTCATCTAGTTCAATCTGTGAGTTCGTGATATCACTCATGTTATATAGGAGGGACAAATCATTTTCTCGATCTACCAACATATTATTACATAAGCAAATTGCATACACAATCACAATCCTGTTTGTCCATCCATTTACGAGTGACATTTGATAGTGTCAAAGCATGCAAATGCTTATGTTAAGATCTTTGGCGATCTCAAGTCAGAGGATTACATATATCATAATCACTATGAGAATTGATATGATACTCATATAACAATCCATGTAGCAATCTCATGGCGGATCGATCTAGTACGTTGTTCTCTAATATGTACCTGTGTGTTAAATTGATATCTCATATCAATTTACACATACTAGTCTTAATGCAACATTGATATCCTTATTCTCAATGATGTTCGAATAGGGATGTTTTAAGATTATCTTAAATTATATTTCTAAGGATATTATTTAATCTATTTATATACGTAGATATTAAATCAAATAAAATAATAGAATGTCATTTTATAGAAAATGTCATGATGCATCAGAAATACTCAAATAAGAATCATCCAAATGATTGGTCTCTAGAGCATACTCCAACAGATTAATCATAATTCTTTAAATAATTTGGATTAATAACTTTTATTATCTGAATATATAAACGTATATGGATTAATTTTTGACAAGTCAAACTGAATGCAGCAAACGAAATTCATCATATAAATAAGTTCGTTGATTTAAAAAAACTGTGAATTAAAAAAATCATTAATTAAATATTGATTAATTGCAAATTTTTCTCTAAAGTTAAGACATATAAATATGTCTTAACTATCTACGAATTACAATATTACTCATTTATCACAAATAAAAAAAATAGAAAAAGACAAACAGAAAAACGAGAAAACAGTTTTCTCTCGATTCATGTCACATTAATCGTTGAAGGTTGATCTTATCTCGATGTGGATGACTTGTGGAGGCCCACATAATCGGTGCTAGTGCTATGTTCTACGCTAATAGATTACTAAAGGTTGGTAATTCGAACCATTGATTGTATCTTTTTTCGATAAAAACACCAAACTTCAAAACACTACTATAAAACATGTCAATATCAACAAATAGATCAACAAATTCGTCCGTTGAAATATTTACAATGGATCCGTCCGTTGAAATTTTTACCAACGGATCCATCCGTCAAATATATTTACCAACGAATTCTCAGTGAACCGTTGAAAATCTTTAATCTTTATCAACATATGTCTGTTGCAATTTTTTCCAATAGATACCCCTTGAAAAAAAAATCCATTAAAATTTTCAACGGACATCCGTTGAAAATTCCAACAGATGCCCCTTGGAAAAAGTCATAATTACAAAAATTCTACGTCTAATCGTCTTCACGCTTTCAATGGGCATTCATTGAAATTATGAACGAATGCCCTTTGAAAAACGAAAGGTTGCAATATGACATTCTTTGATTGGAAATTGATTTCAATGAGCATCCATATTGGAATTTTTCAACGGATGCTCGTTGAAAATTCGGGTATTTAAGATGTTGAACAACTCACTTTCAACACATTCAACAAAACCTCTCTCAAACCAATTAAACACCATACAGTATGATGATTAAAAAATTCACCAATCATAGAGGATAGTTTGCGAGTTTCAGTGGAACTCCGTCATCACTCATTTTCACGATGTCGGGATAGAAGAAGAAGAAGACGATAATGTTTTAGATGATTTGCAGGATATAGTATTTTATTTGTATTGTTTGTTTTCAATATTAAATAAAAAAATTATACATTTTTAATTAATATCTTAAGTTTAATATTTATTTATATTTTTATTTTTATAAATTCGTCATAAAATCAACGGATGTCTGTTGATTATACAATCATAACATCAATGTGCATCCATTGATATATTTAAAATTTCTGCTCAAAAGTACCAATGACATCCGTTGGCAATTTCTAATTTTTCCTCGAAAATTTTCAACGGATACTCGTTAATAATCATTCCAACGGTCTTATTCGTAAAATCTGTTGATATTTTCAACATATTTTGACCATTGAAACGCTGTTAAAAATTGCAATGAGTGCGTTTTTCAGCGGCCGATTACCAACGGTCATGAATATGTTGGAAATGGTTGATCTCAACAGAAAATTGTCATTTTCAATGGATTTGACCATTGTAAATGACATATTTTTTTTAGTGAAACCGAAATTTATAGAACGGACTAGATCTCATATTTAGATTGTAATAAAATGTTTTTATGCCCATTTTACACATGTTTTTATTAAAAAGTCCTACATTGGAATTTGAAACATTAAATGAACACTATACAAATGTTCATGCAATTAATGCTTTCAAATGGTCAATATAATGGTGTGTGTATATGCACTTATATACATATATATATATATACATATAATGTTAAAAATTGTGTTTGTCCACGAACCATTGCGTCCGTTCACCGAACCACTGTGTCCATTCGATGCACGCTCCACACGCTCCGCACACATCCGTAGGGTTGCGTTCGTAGGGTCGCGTCTGTTGCTTGCACCCCAAGAAATCCATATGTATGACCCTATGATCATTCGGAATGAGTATTAAAAATTCGTTTCAACCCCGTAAAACTTTCTGAGAAAAACAGAGTACATTCAACAAGAGATAATTCCCTTGCGATCGTTGAATCCTCAAGACAGAATAGAGAGCAAATTTATGTCTTACGACACTACAACCGCATGCCTCGATCATCTCTAATTTCTGGTATCTTTAAATTGTTGTTTTTCAATTCAATATAGTTTAATATTCTTTATAATCTGTGTATTCTATAGCATCCGAATTCTTTGGTTCTAACATGAGTATCTATTTTGATGTCTTATCTTTTTTAAAAGAAGTATTTTATTAATTACTATATAATTTAGATTTTATAAAAAAATTGTTATATTTTAGTTTATAGATAATTCTTATACCAATAAATACTTACATTTTTTTAATGTCAAGATTAGGCAATTGAGGCGAAAATATTAACGGAAAATTTCAGGGGATTCCAAATATTTTTTAAGTTTTCATTGTTAAGAGATATTATAATTACTTTTGTGATTTGTGGAAATATATTTGTTATTATATGTTAATATATTTATTTCATTGTTTTGTATTTAAAGTTTTAACTTAAATAGGAGTTAAGTCACATCGATACAAAAAGTACTACTTTTTTATTTAAATTTTATGATAATTATTCAATCCCATTCACAAGTCTAATTATTTGTTTAGTAAAAAGGTCTTAATCCAAAACAAGGAATTAATGCAAGAAATGGTACGGAGATAAATTAAAATATTATAAATCTTTAGTTAAAGAAGGAAAAAGGTGTTAAAGAGAGTGATTACCGATGGTAAAAGCTTAATTAACGATAATTATGATGGAAAGAGAGGTTTATCATAATGTAAGTAAACATTACCAAAAAGAGGAATGATATGATTGGGAGCATTAGGGAGACATATATGAGGAGAACCACTATATAGTATAGAACTTATTCGCTTATTTGATACTATAATATATGTGATTATATATTATCCATTGTATACGTTAAATGTTTTTATACAATATATAATTGAATCTTTGTAATGTATTAACGAGTTTAATGGTATACAATCGCAATAATTGATACGAGAACATTTTCTGAGATCTAAGATATTTTTTGAGATATTCAAGATATTTTCCGAGATCTAGGAGAATATTCCAAAGATATTTTATGAGATATCTCCAAATATTCTACAAGATAATCCAAATAATTTTCTAAATTATTTTTTTTCCTTTGATATTATTTATGTATATAAGACGGTCTTTCGTAACTAATAAAACAATCGAAATTCATTCAACATATTATTTTTAAGATGTAATCGCATAATTTGATAAATGATTCTTAAAATCGGACTAACATCGATTTTCGAGAATCAATATCTTGCTTTGGTATTTTAAAAAATTATCTATAGAAAATAATGGAAAAGATAAAAAATTAAAATAGATTAGAATATATCAAAATAAAGAGACCACATGTTTTTCTTTGTGATGATGGTATTAATCTTAACTTTGATTATGGTTGTCACAATGTTTTCAGAAATTAATGAAACTTCATGTTGAATATTAGTCTGAGTGTTGAAGACACTCTAAAGGAGGAAGAAGGTTAAGTCTCAATAAACTAAGATATAAAAAGAGAGTTCATGATCCAATCATTATTCAGATCATATTTTGGTATTTTTTGAGCCAAAAATGGAAGTTGACAAATTGAATCGAAAATGAATTAGGATTTAGACGAGCCGACTTGTGGACTAGAAAACAAAAGTCACTTGATTTAAACGTGTGATTATGTTAACAGGAAAAAAGAATAAAGTTGTTAAAATGTGTATTAATATATATTTGTTTTTTTTTGTAATATATATTTCCAAGGATATAAAACCATTATTAAAAACCAAATTGAAAGAATGTTACGAGTAGAGTTGCGAGCGGTTAATGATAACTTTATATTCGATTTCATTTTCTAACGAATTGATGACGAGCTGAATTACAATTGAATTAACCGATTTTACACCCTTAGATTAAACCATTTGACGTTCATAATCAGAACGAGTTCGATGAACCAAACCATTATTGAAGGATTAGATTTCATTAATTAGTTTAATAAGGTACGTTTGAGGCACATGCGAATATATTCATAAACGTGTATGAGGTTGTTATGGTCGTTGTATTCATCGTCTTCACATGAAATAGAATATCTATATTTGGCATACCAAACCTAGAAAAGCACTTATAATATTTTCATCGTTCTTGAGATTTTAGTGAATGTCATTGAGATTTTATTGATTTTGACCATAAATAGGGTATCGATATTTGATGTTCCGAACACATAAAATATCTATGTATTGCGTTCTTCATTTCTCTTTTTTTCTCGTTTAAATTACGTTATTCTGATACGAGATCAAAGCTCGAAAATTCATTGTGAATCATAACACCTCAAATGCTAATAATGATCTTACATTATCATACATATTAAATCTAATTTAACGTCTTTCTATACTTTTGGTTGTAGTTTTTGTCAAAATATATTTATATATTGTTACGTTAAATATAGCGAAAACTAAATTAAAATAAATAATGAGAAACAAACATTGAACTAGGAAAATCTACCGGATAATTCAAAAACTACGTAAAAAACAATGTATCATTCGAAATCTAAAGATATTAATTTATGTTTTATTTATTCAAATATATAAAAATACACATATACATACTGAAAATGTATCTAAAATCGGTAAGCCATCATGAAAACATAAAAGTAATGAAAAAATACATATAATTTGTAGAGAGAGAGAAAGAGACATGAACAACCGACAAAGAACAAAGAACACCAAAGAGAAGTGTAAAAGGAAAAAGACCATGTCGGCCATGTCACCACCACTCCTACTTCCTCACTTTTTGTCGACAAACCCAAATACATACATACACATATATATATATATATATATGTGTATACATACATTTTTTGTAAAACAGTAAATTCATATTGCACAAAAAATTAAAAGAAACAAAAGTTTTGCTTAGGCTGAAACATAATATTAGGACTATAGATGGTTGAAACGGTGGAATCATAGGTTGAAATTATATATTTTAAGTGCGATTTAAAATAATTACAAGGGTAATTTGATAATATAATCAAGAATTAATTAATTGTATAATATTATTGAAAGTTATGATATATATATATATATATATATAATCAACCACAATTTAGAATATTACATTACGTTAATATTGTGAAACCTATTTTGATGTGGACTATTTTTGCATGTTTCGCATCATCGATACTACATTATACCTGTCCCAAAAATATTAAAGATTAATACATTGAATTAAAATTTGTATAGTTTTAAAAAAACATCAATCCATAAAACCAAAATAAAAAATATGGAATAGATCTATAAATGGATTGTAAATAAAACGTTTATGTTGTTCAAAGGTACAATCTGTCAAATATGGACAGGACTTGACTAATTTAAAAAACTAGCTCAAGAGTTTAGAGTTGTCTCGTACTATATATGAATTCAAAGTTTATGTCCTACCCGATATGGAACAACTTATCATAACATTCCCCTTCACGTCCAGATTCGGCCTTAGAGCCTGGACATCACAATCGGGGGCCCAACATCGGTAGATTCAAATCGGGACGAATTAGACTCTGATATCATGTCAAATATGGGCTGAACCTAACTAATCCCAAAAACTAGTTCAAGAATTTAGGGTTACCCAATACCATATATATAAGTCTAAAATTCATGTCCTAACCGATGTAAAACAACTTAATCATAACACAACCCTATATATTACAAAGGAAGTTTTCAAAGACGAGAATTTGAATTATCGTAAACTTTCTTTTTAAAGCACGGAAGATCTCTACGTGTAAGGCTTTCGGCGAACTTAAGATCCGAAATAATATGGAAACCATCAAATTCATATATATATATATATATATATATTATCGTGTGATGTAATAATGTACGTTATAAATCTTTTAGACTATTATTACAATATATATTAGAAAGTACGAGCGAACCAAACCCACCACAAATTGTCACACTCTTTATGGTCAACTTAGCCTACATTTACAAATAAATCACATCATAAATTATCTCATATCAATTAGGATATAAACTTTGATTCATATATATATATATGGTATTAGATCATTTTGAATTATTGAACTAGCTTTTGAGATTAATTAGATCCAACCAATATTTGATAATAAATCGATCATAAATATCTACAATATAAATATATATAAACTATATATATATATATATATAAACAAACGTTTGTATGTGTATATAGACGCGCACATATGCCTCATGCATAGAAGTATAAATGGGTTATGGGTTTGGACAAAGGACAAGAGAATTACACGTTATTTAGTTATAGTAGCTATATATATAATATAACATATTTTATCAACTATAACTTTAAAATGCAACAATTCCATATAATTTAATATGATTGTATGTGTGATAATATCTCGTTCAAGACGTACTACAACAGACATACATATTTACCAAGATTCAACTTATACTTCAACAAAATTTCAATGTTTTTTAACGAAAAATATTTACCAATTATGAATCTAAAATTTCTTTTATCTAGATTCAACTTATATTTCAACTCATTATTAGTAAATATTTTTCTTTAAAAAAACATTGAAAATTTTGTTGAAATATAAGTTGAATCTTTATAAAAGAAATTTTAGATTCATAATTGGTTCAAGGCATTCGTATTTATACCAAAAACCCTAATAATATAGAATTAGTAGAAATGTTAATTTAGATGGTAAAAAATATTAATAATTAATTTTAAAATTTGGATATTTTTCATTAAATGCTAATAAAAAAGGAAAATTATTTTGGATATTATAGGGTTGTTGAGTTTCAGTATAAGACTGAATGGGTCCATGGGATATGACTTGTCTGCTCTACGAGGAGAACCAAAAAGCACAGAAACATATATTTTTTTCTTTCACTTTTAGATGAATTATTTTATAATTTGAACAACATTCGATGCCTTTTCCTTTTTATTTTAAATACATTAACTTTTAATTCAAGATTCAACCTTTTATTTATTTATTTATTTGCATCTTCTAGGGGTGTAATAAAATATCTATTATATGTTAATACCGTAAATATAGCAATTAATTTATATATATCTTGTAGATATAATAATCGTAAATTGTTGAATTAATTTTTGGGATTATTTAGATTTAGATATAAAATTCAAAATTTATAAATTTATGAATTTATGATTATTCAATATTATATATATATAAATTTAAAATTTATATCTTAACGGATGTGAAATAACTTATCATAATATTATATATATGAAAATTTTTAGATATTCGATTAAATTTATCGGATTGAATTCATCTATGATTTTAAAAATAAAAGAGAATTAAAATGTGAGTTAAAAGAACAGTAGAAAGTGAACAAATAATTGATGTGTTTCTAGTAAAGTCATAAATATTCATAAACAGTGGAAATGTTTAATCAGAAGAGACAAGCCGAATAAATTATCATAAAATTATTATTTTCGCCAATTATTATAAATTGTTTTTAAAAAAGATTGAAGAAAACAGCACCTTTTTATGATTAATGATCATTTCAAAAGATGAGTGTCTTTAGACATTTCAAAAGACCCCTACCATTATTCGAAACCCTAATTGAATGAGAAGTATTGTATTATATTATATTATATTAATAAAAAAAGTTGAAAAGTTTGTGCTATAGAACTTAGTGATAGACATAATTAAAGAGATCCACATAATTTTTACCCTTTTGGTCGCCCTGTGGTGAAATGAGTTTTCTCCTATGAAAAAATTACAAAAAAATAATAATAATATATATATATATATATTATGCAATGTGGGTTCGCTTCTCCATTTTTTCCCTTTGGTTTCTTTATGATTAGGTTCCCCCACTTTCAAATTTCAATCTCGAAATAATTAGAAGTATAATTATTATTACAGGTTAATGGTTACTTAAATCATATATATATATATATATATATATATTGGTCCTAAAATACATATATAAAATCATACTCAATACATAAATTGGTTTTTGGATTAGTATAAAATTTGGTGGTTTAACATTTAGGCTATTTAAAATATTCACTATTAGAAATTATCAATTTATGAATTAGCTGAATATGTAAATTATATATAATTAGCGACAAGATTATCCATTGGAAAATTTATAGATGGTTTAGAAAAGAATTTTTATATTATCATCTATCCAAAAAATAATGATATTTAGTAATGATTAATTTAGAATATTAAGAGATTAGATTAAAGAATTTAAAAATTATCATTTTGTTCATTTTTCATTTATTAATTTTAGAATTTCCTTCTATGATATATAAAAGGTTTAATACATTATGTTTGTCGAGTTTGTTTAATCCGAGACATAGTTTATCATGGTATTACATTTATTTCCGAATTTCTTCTTAGAGAAGGGTTTTTATGGTTCAGTTGATGTATATACGATGATATCATATCTTAGATGATAATGAAATTTTGGATATATACATATATATATATATGGCGTGATATACCTCGTAAAATTAGGGTATGTAACCGTATGAAAGAGTATAACCAGATATACATATATATATATATATATAAATCATTATAAGATTATAAAGTACGAGAGAGTACTCGAATTCGAAGATATTGAAGTATCATCCAATAGAAAAAAGGCACGACCGTCAAAGAATGAACATATACTGTATTACAGATTTGATATATATATATATATATATATATAACGTATTATTTTTTTCTGATTTTCAAATTTTTCAATATTACTTTTAGAATTTAATTAACATTTTTTGTTGCGGTGTGATAATGATATTTGCGAATACCTCTACTATAGAACTCGTATAAATCTAATATCAATCTCACACTTCATAGTCCATCCAAATATTAGGTCAATGGATAAAAAATTCAAAAATAAAAAACAATATATATATATATATATGAATACTGGTCTTGCAGAAAACGTGTTATTCTTTTGATTCATATGTCAAGTCATTATATAAAAGATATACAACACTTTAGAAATATTCCTATAACACAAGCTCATATGTATCACATGTGAGATTAGACGATTTTCAAACTTAACCGTCAATGTTTATCTCATTAACGAATGATTCATCAATTTTGCAACGGACGGTTTATCGTACTTCAAAAATTCAAAACGGTTATTTATTCAAATATTAGAGTCATCAGTTATATATTCAATCGTGAATCATTTTGCGTCTATATATATCCAAATGCAAGATCAATTATCGATTTAAGGTCATCTTACGCCTATATATCAGACATAGAGACATCTTTGATATGTTTCGTAGACATACGTAAAAACAAATAATAAAAGTACCAGCGATGTTTAAGAATAAACATTTTGTTTAATTTTAAAAAAATTATTTGGGAGGTAGCAAAATAATACATTAAAAAATGATATTGAACCTCAAACTTAAAAAAAAAAAGCAAAACTTAGGTTTTGGTACCATAATAAATCCTTAGAGAAAGTGTGTTCCTTTCATTCATATATCAACACATTATGAATGAAAATTATTTAACTAAAATAAAGAATAAAAAATTTGTTATATAAATATATTTAAAAAAAATATTAAGTATATCTTTGTATATCTCCAATATATTGGCAATCTTGTCATATCTCTAGTACTTGGAGATTAAGAACTATAAAAACAAACTAATTGAATGGGATTTACCTCTTGATCATTGTTGCTTCTTATGTGGTACATCGAACTAGAGAACCAAAATCATTATTCTTTGCTCATTCAAGAAATTACGGTTAGGGGAGTACTTCGGCGAGTTGGTGTATGTCGACTTCTTAGATAGATACTCATCTTTAGTTACAAGGGACCTCCGGAACAAAGATACAAAAAATAGTTTGTCAAATATGGGTTTGGGCCTAACTAATCCCAAAAGTTAGCTCAAGAGTCTAGGGTTGTCCAATACCATATATATGAGTCTAAAGTTCATTGCTGATGTGGAACAACTTATCATAACATTCCCCTTCACGTCCAGGCTCGATCCTGGAGCGTACATAGACATCGCATTCGAGGGCCCAACATCTATATATTCAAATCGGGACGAACCTAGCTCTGATACCATGTCAAATATGAGCTTCGGCCTAACTAGTCCCAAAAACTAGTTCAAAAATTTAGGGTTGCTCAATATCATATATACGAGTCCAAAATTCATGTTTTTACCAATGTGGGACAACTTATCATAACATGGTTTATCTTAATAGTACGATGTGCAAAAGTTTATAGACTTCCAACTCAAAACCAATTGGAAGACTGACTCATAACCTTTTATATATCGTATTAGGTATTTTATAACTTTTAATGTGGATTTTTTTATTTGTGTTGATTTAAGTCGATAAAATATGATTAGTTGACTCTTATATGGTTTTAAAATTTCCAGTTCGTGTAACTTTTGGGTTTAATCAAATCTCATCCATTTGAGAAAACCCTTAAACGCCATTTCAAATGATAGTTTTATTGGTTAATCTTGATGTATGTGTTTTTATAAATAGATAAAAATTTATATATTCAACATAATTAGTAAATATTTTAATGAATTATAAATTGCTAGTATGGATTTTTTTTGTTTTTGCAAAAGTGTTAAAACTATTCATGATTTGGATCAGATTTACATATTTTTAGAGTTATTATTATTTGTTATTCATATCTTTTAAAATAATAAGTATGCAGAATAAAAATCTAAACTACATTTTTATATACCAAGATATGTTGAATTCATCTCGATCGATTCTTTCAAGTTTATACTATGAAAATGATAACATATTTTTCGGATTTTGATTTTTGGATCATCTCTCTTGTAAGAAAAGATTTCTACATTTTCCCCTCCACCAAAAGTTGCTACTATAATTCATACTTTGGACTGTGTATCTCTTTTATTAAATTTGATTACTTTTATTTTCTTAAAAAAATACCTCAGAGAAAACAAAAACTTAACAACATTGAGATCAAACGCCATGATAATTCGTAAACCAAAAATATAGTTAGAAACATCAACATTATATACAAGAGCAAATATATATATATATATATATATATATACATATACATAGTTATTTTTTGTTTATTTTAGTTTGGATTATTTGGATCCTATTGGATTTACTTGTTGCTTTTAAATAAATTCATAAATATTGGTTGATCAACATATTTATATTTACCCTTTTGTATATGCAATCTTTATAAAGTTTCCCCTAATCATAATTAATACGAAATTCGAAAAAGACTCGACGTTAAGAAATCAATATGAAATTTCTGATTTATATAATTTTAGACTCTTAGGTCCTTTTAGCACAATCTTACAGAAATCTTTTTTTCCCAAATATTTTTTATTATGGAATGTAGATACTCCATTTACAGAAGATTCTCAATTTATGTAGAAAAACTGTTTTGTTGCTTGTAGAGTTGGGCAAAATATTCGAAAATATTTGTATTTGATTCGTATTCGAATCGAAAATTTGAATATTTGCAGGTACAAATACAATTACAAATATTAGAAGTAATATATTCGACAAATACAAATAATAGAATCAATTATCCGAATAGATAATTCTTTTAATATATAGATACACATATAATAAAATGATTTTAATGATCAAATTGTAAATAAAAAATATTATTAATCTTATTTTAACACTAATTATATAAATATATAGACAAATATGCAATATATTTATGATTTGGGTACTAAAATATCAAATACATTAAAATAACTAATATTGTTGAAATTTTAATTTGCGCTCAAGATTAGATTCTAATATCCAAATGGTTTGGAGAATGTTGTAGAGACATTACAAGATAACGAAAAAAATAGAACTCACTACATATGTAATTTTATGCGAGTTTTATTTTAAGGTATTAATTTGATAATCTAACAATTTGTTTCATTATTTTAAGTGAATTGGCGATATAAATAGTTATCGACGAAACGAAATTTAAATTATTGATGTAGAGATGAATATGAAGATTTTGTGTTTTGTTTAATTTATATGATATGTCTTTGTATTTTTGTGTGATTTAAATTTTAATTTTAGATTATATTGATGATTATTAATTTTTATTAAAATTCTTTTTTATATATTTTCACATTTTAAAAAATTAGATTCGGCTATGAATACAAATATCCTCAAATATTTGTATATCCGTCGGATATTTGTATTTAAAAATATCTAAATTTACAAATATAAATATAAATAATAAATCTAAATATTCGTCAAATATAAATACAATGTATGCATAAATTATTAGTAAAAAACATTCCACAAATGTCTATATTTTCGTTTCATTCGTTTTGTTCATTGGTCACTACGATTCCAAGCGAATGTATACATTCATTGATTTGCGTTAAGCTTCATATATTGATAAAGAAAAACACATTCATATTCATATATATATATATATATATTTATATATATAGTGGTCTCATCAAACAATAAAAGGAGGTCGAATATAATTAATATATATATATGTACGTATATAATATACATACACACGGCACGAACTGATCAATAGTTCCACAAGCTGTCTCCGCCGTCCGAATTCTCCGGCGAGTCATCTGACGGCGGAAACCCCATCCACGGAGGCGGAACTAGCATTCCCTCCGCCATGTCAGCAAGCAAATTGGGCATGTTCAAGATTGCTTCTTCGTCCACAAACTCTGTCCCCGGACCCACCACGTCCCTACCTTCGTGGCTTACACGTTCCGCCGGAGACGCCAATGTATTCTTCCCTTCTTCTTCCTTCGCGGCCGCCGCTGCAGCCGCCGCAATCCTTATGTCCGCCGCTGAAGTGGAGCCGGGGACAGGGTATGACGTGGCAGATTCCGGAAAGTTCAAGATAGCTTCACCACCTTTAAGGGCGAGAGCCGCCACGTCGTAAGCTGCGGCTGCCATCTCCGCCGTGGGATAGGTCCCGAGCCAGATTCTTGTCGTCTTCTTGGGCTCACGTATCTCCGAGACCCACTTCCCGCACCGGAACCGGATTCCTCGGTACACCGGTTGTCTTTTCCGGCGACTGGAGGATTCTGCGGAAGCGGAAGGGAAACTGGCCATAGTAGAGAAGGAAGAGTAACAGTTTGAAGTGGAGAAGATATTTCACACGTGCGAGTGTAACATTTATTGAAAGAGGAAACTTTGGTTATAGGGTTCTTTGATAGGGTTTTTAGGGCCTCTATTACATATATATATATATATATATACATATATACATAGAAATTAAGTGACAGTTGTATGTACTGATAAATAGTTATGATATAAGTATGTTGGTGGTATGATTTTAGGGTTAGAGAGAGGTTAATGGTTAAACAATGGGATTAGAGAATCATAGTTTTGTCGAATCCAATTGTTCTTTGCTCACTTTCACTGTGTGTTTGTGTGTGTTTTCATGAGGCTCGTGGGGTTGGGTGGGGTTAGTAATGTAATTATGTTTATTAATTAATTTATATGTTTTTAGAATATTGTTATGATGTAAATATATTAAGATGTGGAAATTTTTTGCAACGTTTTCAACCCATACTTATTTTTAGAACTTTTTTTTGTTATATCCTTTCTTTTATACGTTTTTAAAGCCAATTAAACTATAAGGTACTTCATTCCGTACCAACATCATATTATCTTTTAAAATGTAAATATGTTTTATAAAAAACTGTATTTGGTAAGACATAAATTATATAATCGTATATAATTTTGGAAAATATTTTATTTTAGAACTAACTTTTGCATTTAGTTAGATTTTATTAAAAACATATGTAAAAAACAATAAAAATCGAGACAAAAAAAGCGTTTCAAATAAACTCTTTATTCATTAAATAACAAATTCAGTTACAATTTCAATCTATTTGAGTTGCAACTAGTCTGCAACCATTATTCCCCCTAATTTGGATAGTTTACTCGTAAATGATCTCTTGACAGAAAATTTCCTGGAATTATAATAAACCTTCGAAATACTAAAACACTAACATGTGTTTTCTATATATTGGCTTTCTTTCTCTTTTTTTTTTTCTCCAAATACACGCTTCCTCGCATGTTGCTCTAGCTCCGTTTATAGATCTAATTCTGACATAATCCATTTACATTCAAGGAGAATAAAAAACGAACACTCTAAAATAATGCTAGTCAAACCTATAAAACTCTAACAAAAATTCCTAAATATATGGCTAGCTTGTTAAAGACTAATCAACGTTCTCTTCTTTTACTTTGTTCTAAATTTAAAAAGATCATCCATAAAGCATAAACCATGAATGTTCAAAGATTCAAAAGTATAAGTTCAAAAAATAGTTAAACTAATCACATTTTCTAAGTTTCAACTGAAATAGTATTACAGTCAAACTAATCATGTCTTTCAGTTTCAATTGAAGTAGTGCTTCCAAAATACATCATCAATTCATCTCCAAAAGAACGGTCTCTATGTAGTATCATGACTTTGTCTAATACCTTCTCCCCCTATTTGAGTGAACAATAAAAATAAAAATGTAACTAACATTAGACTCGAGTCATCCTCTTTTTTATTAAAAAGTACTTAAAAGGAATGCACTTGTGTCATTTTCTAATATAAATACATTTCTTTTAATAAGGGAATGTTTGGATATTTTATTTTTTTACTTTTCTTTTTTTATATCCCGCAAAAGAACAAGATAATCACACATGGTAGTTTTTCTTTAAATGTAATTTACTGTATCCATTTTAAATTTTATTGTACCTTACGCAACAGTAGTTACCTTCAAGTTATTGAAATATCCATATTTGGACAACATGAAATGCATCTTAATGAAGTTTACTTAAACCAAGTTTTACCAAACTTGCCATTTAACCTTTAGAACGTATTTCAATCTCTGAAAACATATACCCAAAACAATTCATATCAAATGTTTTGTTTTTTGTTAAATTATTTGTTAATTGTCGTTCAATAGGAATATAATCAATCAATAGTTTTTTTCTCAACTTGTTCAAAAAGTTAATGCGTAGTCTCCACATGCTTTGTTCTGGGATGTTGCGGAATTTGTTTTGAAATATTACGGCATTCATGTTATCACAATGAGCTAAAAACTAAGAATTCATACAATTATAAGATAATCTTGGGGCATATTGAGTATTTACTTCATGTACAACAATTATTTATGATTGTAAAATGTTTTTAATGAAGGTTATCCTTGTTTAATAAGCAACATCTTCTTTGTTACCTATCATGTGTCTCGAGTAAAGACTATCAAAAGACCATGTGTGACCACGATTATCATTAGTTGTGGTATAAGCATCATTTCAAAAAAGATCATTTTCACTACCCAAATTTTTATTATGTTCATTTGAGAAAAGATAGATTACTCCTCGGACCTCTTTTTTATGACTGATTTTATAGTAAGGTGTACCTGACTGATGGAGAGATACATATGTGAGATTTTAAACTCATACAAACCATAAACTCCTTGGTGTCATTATAGATTTGGATGTTGACCCGATGTGTTTTATGTCATTAGATTGAACCATTTTTTTGTTCCCTTTACTTGAGTCAAGATATCCTAAACCAAAATGGTTTGGTTTAGTTTTTTCTATTGATAAAATATAATCCAATTTTTTTGTTCCACTGTTTAGTATCTTCGGGTTTTCTTGAGTATTCTCTAAGTGTTGTTTTGTCTCAAATGCTTCTTCTACTTTAAGTTTTAGTTGTTCCATCTTAACTTTTAGCTTTTTTGTATCATCCAATTCTCGTTGCATTGTCATGAGTCTTATCAGCATATCTTGATTATCGTGTACTAGTCTAATGTTTTTTTTACTCATTTCTTCCTCGGCTGCATATAGAGATCTCATGGTAAATTATTCTTCATCATCATTGCTAGAATGATATGTACTTTGATCTTCCCTAGGTCCTTCATTATCGTATTCAACAATATTTAGAATGATACAAAATTATTCATTTCTCTTCTTCATTTTTTGGTTCAAATTCAGACTCGTTGAATGTGGCTACTGATTTTTCTTGCATCTTTTGTGAATTTTCACGCAAATTCTTAGTGTATTCATATATCATTTGCAACCAAAACACCAAATTGCATTTAAATTATTCAAATTTGCCTCCCTCTTTTGCATTGTAGGACATTCTCATTGTATATATCCGTAACCTTTGCATTCTTGATCTATTATATCATTCTTGTTTTAGTCTTTACACTAAGTTGGGTTTCTGAATGGTTGTGATATTGCCAAGGTTTTCTTCGTAAATTTTTGTTGAATTTTTTTGCAATCAAACAAACATCTTCTTCTTCGTCTTCTTTGAAGATGTCCCTTGCTTTAGCTCTAGCATCATTTCGTAGGCTGCCAATATACCTATGATTTCTTTGAAACTTCTTGAATCTATATCCAATGCATTTTTCATAGTCGTCTTTTTTGCTTCAAACTTTGATGGTAGACATTTGAAAAGTTTATTCACATGTTTTTCATCATCATATTCTTTTTAAAGAACATACACTTCATTTGCAAGAGCATTTAATCGACCATTGAATTCTTTTACATTCTCGTTCTCATTCCAAAAAATTCAATCTTGTTTTCTTTACACTTGAAGTGTCTTGATGGATGTTTATAATGTTTCCCACGCATCATTATCATCGGTGGACTACATGTAACACCCCTATCCCGAGACAACCTCGGGACTAGGAGTGTGCACCATCACCTCCAAGAGGTGGCTACACGTGTCATCGCTCAAACGCATTTATAAAATAAATATGAATGATTTATTCTGAAATAAGAGTGGTCCGGACCAAATAGCAAAACAAATATGTAAATATCATAGTCACGATAAATAAAATAAATACGAAATGCAAAATAAAACTCATCGAGACCTCGTGCACGCCTCTCCCATCAGTCCGCTGTGAACCTTTATGTTGCTGCTCAACCTCATTACTATTTCTCATCGCCATATCATGTCCATCCACGACAGCCCACAAATAGGGTGAGTACGAAATACGCACTCAGTGAGATCAATAAGGGTAAGTACTCTGTGCCACGTATTCTCCTGCTCGAACTGAATATCATAAAATAATGATATATCCAACGTCTAAACTAAAGATATACAGATAACTCTACCCAACCCGACTGAGTATCCAAAGTCTAAGACTAGTACCACACTGGATCGTAACACACAGAGTCCACATGACTCTAGCTCGGGCATATGCTCGCAAAGTCCAAAGGACCCCAGCACACTGAAAATCTCGCAAGGTCACAACGTACCCCAGCTATCAGTACAATACACTGAAAATCTCGCAAGGTCACAACGTACCCTAGCTATCAGTACACACTGAAAATCTCGCAAGGTCACAACGTACCCCAGCTATCAGTACACCACACTGAAAATCTCGCAAGGTCACAACGTACCCCAGCTATCAGTACACTACACTGAAAATCTCGCAAGGTCACAACGTACCCCAGCTATCAGTATCATACAGCGCTCCGTCGCTCGAAAGGTTACCACAACCCCAACACGGTATGA